>PVIH01003132.1:0-168367 GCA_004025045.1 Sigmodon hispidus | reverse complement strand
TGTGTGTGTATGTGTGTGTATGTGTGTGTGTTTATGTGTGTGTGTATGTGTGTGTTGGGGGACAAAGGCATCTATAGTATTATCCAGCTATGGACTCTATGAACTACAATGCTAACCTTCCAAGCAAGGTATTCCCATTGGTACTATGGGGATGGCCAACTGCTCTCTAATTAGACTTGAGGCCTACTACAAAAGAGAACCCATGACTCCTACTATAAACCTGGTCAAAAACCCATGACTAAAAAGATCTTAGATTCTGAAGGGGAACCAAAGACTTGCTTAGATGAATTGACATAGCATCAAATCACCTTCTAAATATCTATGTTTATACCTATAGACAAAGATTAATATGTTGATATTAATGTTAATTAATATTAATTAATATCACTATGTAGTGAATGGAAAAAAATGTGTAGGTATACAAGATGCTGGAAATAAAGCTGATTAAGGGAGGCAAGGCATTTATACTATTCCTTGATTATTCCACAATAATCAAGACTCATTGATTATTGTGGAAAGGGGGCTTGGGAAGAATTTAAGAGCAGGAAGATGGAGAAAGGTTGCAATATGCCATCTTTCCAAGTTGGGCCATCTTGATTCACATGGCTCTATCACTTACTGCTGATCTACTGGAAACTAACAGATTGTAGAGGAGAGTGACTTTTGTACCTACTGATGGCCTCACGAGGCTCCAATAGATAGATCTAGACCTGGAGTCACACAGATAGCCCTAGTTAAATTCACTGGGAAGCAAAGCAAAAGGAATGGTAATAAATATGCAAAAGTGTCTAGAAAAAATAAAGGGGACTGTCCAGATAAGGAAAGAAATAAGAGATGCTGGGATAGTAACCAGAATGAATTGTATATGTGTTTTAAACTGTCAAAACCAAAATTGATTAATAAAAAGTACATAAAGATAAAGACAACAAGGCATAACATAATTTAACATCCAATTTGAAACTGTGTTGCGACAGTAACTTAGGCTATTCATTATTGAACCTGGTTTATAAAGAACCAGGAAATGGGCTGATAAAAACACACATAGTGGGATTATGTTGCTACATTGTAAATAATTGTCCCACCTACTAGTTTAATAAAAAACTCTAATTGGCCAAAGGCAAACAGGAAGTTTGGGTGGGGCTACCAGACCAATAAAACTCTGGGAACAGGAAGAGCAGAGCGGAGAAGCCACCGAGAAGTCAGAGAGACACCACAGAGACAGCAGCAGACACAGAGGAAAGAAGCTGAAATGCTGCTGAGAAAAGGTATCATGCTGCATGGCTGAGCAGGATAAAAATCATGGGTTAATTTAAGAGTCAAGAGTTAGCAAGTTTTATGCCTGGGCCCCAGGTCAATCAGCATAAAATTAATAGAAGCGTCCCTGTGTTTTAGTGGGACTGTGGGTCTATGGGTCCAGGCCATGGGATCAGGCTGGAAAGTCTGGGCTAGAAACTTTATACAACAAACACAGGCAAACTGTGTGGATTCAGGATATCTACAAGAAAAGGAAAGTATTAAAAATGTAAGGAATTGAGACCAGTAATAGATCAGTTTCTACAATGGTTGAAAAAATTTCTAATCACTCATAGGAAAGAGGCCTACGGACTTTAACCCCCAGCAATGGTCCTGTCAGTCTGGGGTACTGTGGCAGCTGAGAAATACACAGGACATGGAGGCTGTGACCTCCACTGGGGTCACAACAAAGCCACAGAGGTCTTCTTTTCTGCAGATATATGCAGTGAGAGGTCCAAGCCCAAGGCAGACACAAGATGGCAGTCCAAGTGTGTCTATCACAGGATGAAGCCTGCTAGCCTGGCTGTATCTACTGGCTGCCCGTGCCCTGCTGACCCTAAAACTGGTCCCAGAGTTTTATGTCTCTGCTCTGCCTGAGCTTTTCTGGATTGACTAGTAACTGTCCCCAAATAGAAACACTGTAGCTGAAAGACTAATAGCTTAGCTTTGGTGACCAGCGACCTCAATGCACTTCCCTTTAGCCACATTCCAGCCATGCTGTTGTGAGCAAGAGCCCTATGGGGGCAGTTTTGTTGGCTCGGGTTTGCCCTGTTTTTTGCTAGCATGATCAGTTTTTAATTTCTGCATTTCATTAGGTAATAAGTATTTATGTAATTGATCTCGATTAACCCTTATTCCTGTTCCTCTTTTCCACGGGAATTCAACAGTGACAAGTAGTTTCTACGGTTCCTCAGAAAAGCAGCAAGAGGAGAGGCCAGCGTTTCCCAGTATCTGTTAGTTCTCTGTGCCCCACAGCTGCTTCCCTGATTCAAACCTAGGTAGGCCTTGTGATGGACACAGACTCTCGTGAGAAAAGGCCCCTCACCTGAAGATTTCTCACTAAATGACTCAGGATAAGCCCATGAGAAAAGAGGAAAGAAGCATTATCTGAGGAGGTCCTGCTGCCTTGAGGAGCATCCTCCCACAGCTGGCCATCATTGGACTCTGCTGTCCTCCACAGAGAACAATGTCCTGTTGGGGAAATGAGGGTCACCTGGAGTCACACACAGTTTCCTCCTGAGCATTTCTTACCAGCCTTGGAAATGGCACACTGGGAAATCCCAGTCTTCCTTGCTAGAAAGGGGATTGTTTTCTTTGACCCATATGACCAAGAAGATCACCTGTTTCCCCCTAGGCCCCATGCCCTTGGTGTCTGCAGCATCTTTGCTGCATCAGGGCTAAGCGGGAGGAGAATGTCCTTTTGGCCAGCCCTTATATTTACTGGAACATGCTGACTACTCTGCCCAAGAAGGTAGAGGTGTGGAGATGGCAGCAATGTGCAGAAAGGCTGACCTCACCTAGAAGAGGGAGGAAGCGGGGAAGAACCTGGACATTTGACATCTGCCTCCTCTTGTTGCTCTCAGAAATCTCAAGGCTTTAGACGCAGCTTACTATAGTACTATCTTTCTTCTTAACTCTCGGTCAGGGAGCTCTTACTGACTCGCCACTGTGTTTGATGATAGGAGGAGCAAAGTTAGAAATGAATTTATTCAGGTCAGTGAGTTCTCCATGCTACCTGAAGAGTTCAAAGAATTCTACTCAGGAATTGAACTGGGATTCTTGGCTTTGCCACAGAAAAGTATTTTGGGACAAATAATTATGAGCATAATTGGAGCTTATTACCTGGAAACAACCTAGATGCCCTCAACTGAAGAATGGATTAACAAACTATTGTACATTTACACAATGGAGTACTACTCAGCAGTGAGAAAAAATATCCTAAAATTTGCAGGCAAATGGATGGATTTGGAGAATATCCTCCTGAGTGAGGTCTCACAAACTCAGAAAGATAAACAGGGGATGTACTCACTCATTGGTGGACTTTAAACAAAAAAGCTAAGCATGTCCAGGCTGCAAACAACAACCACTAAGCAGCTTGGGATATGAAGCACCTTGGACCAGCACCTTGGAGCCCACTCCCTCCAGAGGGACACCTGACTCAGTCTTGATGTTGGGGTGAGGAAAGCAGATCTGCCTGGAGTGGATGCTGAACTAAGCCATATTGGGACTGTGGGACCTCCTGCCCTTGCTGGGAAGGAGATAAACTGATGGAGAGAAGAGACAGTGACTGGGAGGGGCGGGAGGGGAAAGGGAGTCTGAACAAGGGCATACATGGATTAAAAAATATATAACTTTTTTCATAATAAAAACAAAAACATAAAAGAAAGAAAAAAGAATTGGAGCTTACTAAGAATAATTTTTTACATAGATTTATGCATGTAGCTAATGGAGAGAGAGAAGAACTAGGGGAAAGAATAAGACAGCCAAGAGTATGGATGTGGGATCTCAAGGAAGCCATGTTTAAATGTTTTAACTGGACAATTTTGGTTGTTCTCAAGTTATATCTTAAAAGTTTGCTAAGAGACTCTTTTCCATGCCTTTTTAAAAAATTAAAAAGAGATTCTAGGGTGGCTTTCTGGAAGTATTTGGGTAAGATTACAACAGGCCCCAAGGAAGTTAAAACAGGTTTATTTTTGTTTTATTTATTTATTTGTATGCTTTATTATAAATGGGGTTTCCAGTGAGACATCTAGAAATTTGAAATTTTGATCTGGTAAAGAGAAAAGCCATATTCAAAAGTAATTATTACTTAGGATTTAATCATGGTTTATTGTTATTTGATCATTTTTTTGAAATGTCACTATAATAGAAAAATAGTATCTTTATGTAGGCAACCTCAACAGCAGATGTTAATTGCACTGAGATTCCCAGCTGCCAGCTGGCAAGAGGCTTCAATCAGAATCCAAGTGCAGGGCTTCTTTCTGTCCCTTCCTTACTTAAATGTCCACTATCTTTCTATCTACATACTAATAACAGGTTTTTTTTTTCAAGACCTAGGTATCATAATAAAAGGCTTAATCCTGGCATATAAACAAGGATTCTTTTGTTGTTGTATTAAGATAGAGACTCACTATATGGTCCAGGGTTGCCTGGAAATCACTACGTAACCCAGGCTCATCTCTTCTTGGGGCAATCCTCCTGCCTCAGCTTTCCAAGTTCTGGGATTACAGGCATGAGTCATCATGTATGTCCAAACATAAGAACTTTAAGGTACACTCTTATTTGTAATCCTGTTGTATCTTTTTGTTCATTCATTTAGTATTTATCCTTAGCATTTAGTCAATATTAATAATTTAACTATATATTTATAAATGTTATAAATAATCGGCTAAAATTTTAACTTAGTATCAATATCTTAATACTAATGTTTGTCGCTTAACCAACACCAATAAGTTGTAAACAGTGGTATAAAATAAGTTTGGTCGATTTCACCAGACTACAAATGAAAGAACTGAAGCAGGAGAATGGAGGCTGGGACAGAAGAAGGGCCCAGGTACTAACACATGAAAGGTGGCAGCAGAGAATGCCTGGAAGCCCTTATTCCTCAGGAACTCATTCTTTCAATAGAGTGTGCCCTTGAGTCATAAGAATTTGGAGAGGTGGGTGTTACATTAGTAACACCCATAAGAGATCTCTTCAGGCCACAGTTTGTCTTCCTGAAGGCAGAGCACAGCCTGACACACACCTGACTCCCCTTACCTTTTCCTCACTAAAGCATCTGCTTCCCTGTACCAATCTATGCAAAAACTGATTGCAGAGAGGTGCAAGAGCCTGTACACCACCCCCCCAGCAACTGCCTTCCTACCTGGAAGCATGCCTGTGGCTCTAGATGAATGGCAATATACTTCTATATAGACTAAGATGCATGTGACATAGGTACTGAAGCCTTACATCCCAAAAGGCAATATCAAGACTCAACATCTTCAAGACTGAGAAGAGATATATTAAAAATAGCTAAACTGTTTCATGGGATTTCATTTGGTTTATGTTATTGCAAGAAGTTCTCGATATCTCTCGTCTTGCCTCAACTCGCCACTACAAAATCTTTAATAACAGCTACTTACTTGAAGCTACTATTTTCCAAATGATCTTAGTTCAGGCATAGACAATAAAGCCCAGGAAGGTAATTACTAGATTATTTGCTCAGGGGGCATATGTGAAGCTGTGAAACAGGTTAATGTCATCAAGGTTGAGTTATCTTGCACATTTGGGTTTTACAAGAAAAGCCGAGACTTCATCAAATGAGAAGGAGTGAAGCGGAACTTTCAGTGTGCTTGCTTTTACCTTTATCCTAATAAATAAATATCTCAGATAGCCTGCAGAAAGTTTTACATATGTCCCCTGGAGTTTGAAGGAATGGACATGTCCCTGGCTCAAATCTTCATATAAATCTACAGGAGAGCAGCTGTCTAGAGCTATGATGGGGAACAACCTATACACTCACGTTTCATCTCGGAAATACATATTTTTTTTCAGGTTCTCACACAGACCATCCTAGATCATCTATTTTTTAATTATTAGTTCTTTAGAGAGTTTCATGCAGTGTGTTCTGATCATATTTACCCCACAGTGATTCCAAGATCTACCATTCTTCCTTCTCTGCCCTCTCAAACTTGTGCCATTTTTTAAAAATCAAGATGAACCTGTGTAACCCAAATATTAATGAATGTATGGTTTTGCAATGTAGTGTGGTCAACTCACCAGGGGATACAGACTTAGAGAAGAATGCATCTCTTTCCCCCAGAAATGAACAATTGTCCCAGAGGTGGGATCCTGTGCCTAACTTCCATCTCCATGGTGGGATGTGGTTTGGGCTTTCACAGGTCTTGTACATGCTGTTGCAAGCTCTGAGAATCCATATGTGCAGCTGTCCTACAGCATCCAGAGGACATTGTGTTTCCATCCCCTCATCCACAATGGTTCCTAAGTCTTACGAGATGAAGGTGTGATGTCGATATCCATCCATTTAAGGCTGAGCATCTCACAGTCTGTTACTCACTTCATGTTGATGGATTTCTATTGAGCAGCCATCTACTGCAAATAGAAGCTTCTCAGATTATAATTGAGATACATAATTAAGACTTGGTTTAATACTATGTCCAAATATCAGAATAATAGTAGGAGGTTCTCTCAGGACCTATGACCTGTCTTCTTGGTGCTATGTATGGGTTTAATGTGGAACAGGATGCAAAATTTATTCAGAAAGTGGTTGGTTACTCACATAATTTTTGTGCCAATATTGTACCAGTGGGCATGTCTTGCAAGACCAGTCTATATTGTAGTTTGCAGGTTATGGTTGATCTCCAGAGACATGCTTCAGTGGGGTTCAGGTCCCAAAGAGGCTGCAGGTGCATTTATTAAAAAAATAATACACCTTTTGTAACTTAATAGTTTAGCCACAGGCAAGATTGAAAGCAGACTCAATGATTCAGGGATGGAAAGCACCCATTAGCCACATTACATCATTTTTCTTAAGACAAGAGCAATAAATTTAGCAAATATCACAATACCTATTGTTCTCAAAGATTCAGTAACTCCACCAGGAATCTTCTTATACCATGTAAGGGCCACAAGTTCTTCCTGTCAGAGTTAAGGAGAATGACTGCTTTTAGCAAGCAGTAACTTTCCTCAAAGCCCCATGGGAATGGAGGCCCTTATCTAAATGCCTGACCTTGGGAAAAGAACTTCTGGGGACCAGACACTCCACTGCAATTTAAGAGCAATTTTTATTCCTCAAGAGGCATGGTGCAGAGTAAGCTCTGAGTTGCTCCCTAATTGTGCTCCCTCGTGTCTTGGTCTTACTATATGGCCTGTCCCTCTCATACGCTTCGTAAAGGAGAGGTACTGATGTCCTACTCTTTCCCATTACATTATACCATTCTGATTTCTCTATACTCACTAACGGAACTCTTGCCCTCAGGCTCTGGATCTGGATTGTAGGCGTTTCATCTTTGGAATCAGGTGCATCCAGTTAGTAAATCTCTAACTTTCCTGTTCTTGGTGTAATTAATTAGGAGGGCACAATGGGAATTCCTGTGTGCAGAGTCATCATGCTATATGGTTCCATGGCATCAGGATTTTTTTCCTAAGAATTATTTTGTTTAGAGAGGCTGAAGTTTTATACATTTTTATCCTTGAGAGCCTCTATAAAAGTTTCCAAAGGGAAAGGCATAATAGTGAGAATCATCAACAGTAAGTAAAAGGGTGTAAAAATACTGTAATCTGTGGAGTCAAAATGCTGAGCCTGTGTCAAGCAACAGTGTTTCCCATGAGATCCATGCCAATTGATGATTGTTTTTCTCCTCCAGTACCATGTACAATATCTTGTCCCACTAAGATCCAGGGTTGAAGATTCAGTTGGGAAACAGTTTTGTTCTCCATGTTCTGTGACTCACATATGTGGTATCTTTATCAATAAGGTCTGACCATCAAGTTCTGGAGGCTGACCAAGAGCAGTGGCAGTAGCCTGTAGCATTTGGAGGTCTATGGTATCTCTTGGAAAACAACTTCAAAAGAGGTAAGCTGTTCCTGTCCCATTAGTAGGCCATTCCTCACCCTGGACTGCTTATTTGATAGCTTCTGTGTCTAGTGGGGGTAGTGTTGACTCGTTCATTATAGGGAAACTCTTCCATATCCCTGGCCTTTAAATCTTTATATACGTCTATTTCAGGAAATTCCTACTGTAATAGGTCTCCATGTGACTCTTTTGAAATGTCTCTAGTGTTATTTGCCCCCCAATGCTCCTCCTCCTCTCAAATTTAACCCTTCCTGTTTCATTATTTCCTTTTAGCCCTTTATACCAGCATGTTATAGCCCCCTATCTTGAAAGTCTCTCCAAATGGTCCCTGAAAAATTTCCTGCCATCCGTGAATGTTCCAAATGAAGCATGTATCTGAAGATCAAAGCTAGCATTTACAAAGGGGAGAAAATGTGACAACTGTCTCCTGAGTCTGGGTTGTTTTCTCACTCAGAATGATTGTTTCCAGCTCCATCCATTGACCTACAAGTCCCATAATTTTATTTTTCTTATTAACTGAAGAGTATTACATTGTGTAAATACACCAAATTTTCATTATCTATTGATGTGGGATGTCTTTCTGTATGCTGTGAGTTACCATTGGATAATAAAGGAACTGTTTTGGTCTATGGCAAGGCATCTTAGAAGCAGGCAGGAAATCTAAGGAAAATGGAGTCAGGGAGAGAGCTGCTGCCAAGAAAGAAGATGTAAAGGAACTCAGATAAGCCACAGGCCATGTGGTAAGACATAGATTAATAGAAATGAGATAAGCTATAAAGAGCTAGCAAGGAATATGCCTGAGCCATAGGCTCCTTTTCAAAAATCAGATGTTCATAGGTGTGCAGACTTATGTCTGAGTCTTCAAATCTACGTCACCCACCAATGTGTTTCACAATTTCTTTCTCAACGTAGTTCTCATTTGAATATAAGATGGATACTGATTTGTGTGTGTTAATTTTTTGTCCTGCTACCTTGCTGAAAAATTGTATCAGCTATCGAAATTTCCTTGTGGAGTTTCTAGGGACATTATATCTAAAATCATATCACCTGCAAATAAAGATGCTGTGACTTTTCTTTTTTCTACCTGTGTCCTCTTGATCTTCCAGCTGTCTTATTGCTGTAGCTAAAACTTCAAATACTTCATTGCATAGTCTTGGAGAGAGTGGACAACCTTGTGTTCTTTGTGACTTCAGCAGGAATGCTTGGAGTTTGATGTTGGCCGTGGGCTGCTATGTTTCCTTTATTCTATTTAGGTATGTTCCCTGTACCCCTAATCTCTCCAGGACTTTTAAAGGAGTGTTGGATTTTGTCAAAGTCCTTTTCTGTATCTAATGAGACAATCATGTGGGTTTTTTTGTCTTTTAATTTGTTTATGTGCTTCATTATATTTATTGATTTATGTATGTTTATATCACTACATCTCTGGAACAAAAACTACTTGGTCAGGGTGGATTGTCTTTTTTTATGTGTTCTTGGATTCAGTTTGCAAATATCTTATTAGGAACATTTGGATCTATGTTCATAGAGATACTGGTCTATAATTTTTTTTTTGTTGAGTCTTCATGTGGTTTAGCTATCAGGGTAACTATGGCCTCATTAAAAAATAGAAAATGTTCTTTCGGTTTTTATTTTATAGAATAATTTGAGGAGTAGTGGAGTTAATTCTTTGAAGCTCTGGTATAATTCCATGCCAAATCCTTCTGGCCCTGGACCTTTTCTGGTTGGGAGAATTTTAATTAACTGCTTCTATCTCAGTAGAGGTTTTGGGTTTATTTAATTTAATTGTTTGATCTTGATTTAACCTTGTTAGGTTATATATTCCTTTCAGTTTTTCCAGTTTTATGGAGTATAGACTTTTCAAGTATGTCCTTATGATTCTCTGAACTTTATCAGCGTCTGTTTTAATTTCCTCTTTTTATCTCTAATCTTATTAATTTGATCTTGTCTCTCTTAGAGCTAAAGTAGCCAAAGAAAACATACAAATTAGTAAAACTAGAGATGTAAAAGGTTACCAGATACCAATGAAATTCTTAAAAAGCAGCAGGACACATTTTAAAATTCTACATTCTATCAAATTAGAAAAAATTAATGAAATGGATGAATTTCAAAATCTTCAAGTGAAGAGTCTTTTCTCACGAGAGTCTGTGTCCATCACAAGGCCTAGGTTTGGATCATAGATGTCCAGGGAAGCAGCTGTGTGGCACAGAGAACTAACAGATACTGGGAAACGCTGACCTCTCCTCTTGCTGCTTTTCTGAGGAAACGTAGAAACTACTTGTCATTGTTGAATTCCCATGGAAAAGAGGAACAGGAATAAGGGTTAATCGAGATCAATTACATAAATACTTATTACCTAATGAAATGCAGAAATTAAAAACTGATCATGCTAGCAAAAAACAGGGCAAACCCGAGCCAACAAAACTGCCCCCATAGGGCTCTTGCTCACAACAGCATGGCTGGAATGTGGCTAAAGGGAAGTGCATTGAGGTTGCTGGTCACCAAAGCTAAGCTATTAGTCTTTCAGCTACAGTGTTTCTATTTGGGGACAGTTACTAGTCAATCCAGAAAAGCTCAGGCAGAGCAGAGACATAAAACTCTGGGACCAGTTTTAGGGTCAGCAGGGCACGGACAGCCAATAGATACAGCCAGGCTAGCAGGCTTCATCCTGTGATAGACACACTTGGACTGCCATCTTGTGTCTGCCTTGGGCTTGGACCTCTCACTGCATATATCTGCAGAAAAGAAGACCTCTGTGATTTTGTTGTGACCCCAATGGAGGTCACAGCCTCCATGTCCTGTGTATTTCTCAGCTGCCACAGTACCCCAGACTGACAGGACCACTGCTGGGGTTAAAGTCCTTGGGTCTCTTTCCTGTGAGTGATTCGAATGTTGTTTTTTTTGTTTGTTTGTTTTTCAAAAACAGACTTATATTTATTGATAACAAAACAAAACCTCTAACTATAGCAGGAGATAATCATTTTAGGTGAGGCAATACAGACTCAGAAAGACAAGTTTCATGTTCTTGCTCATTTGGATGTTAGCGTTGACTCTTTAAATATATATGTGTTTAAATTATAGTGTCCTTAGAAATCAGGAAACCACAGCCATGGCAGTAGGAATAGAATGTAGGTGATATGAATGTGGAAAGGTGAAAAATGAAGTAGAATGAATTATATGACATGGAAGACAGGAGGCAGAATAGACAAAGGAATGCAGTAATTAGCTTACTAACACTAAAGACCTTTGAAAATGCCATACGGAAATTTAGACATTTCCTAAAATATATACATATATAACAGGGCTTTAAATGAAGTCATATTGTAATGAATACCTCCTCTAGACACCATAGCCTATCAAATAAAAACCTCAGTGACAGGTATGGGATACTTCTTTTCACATTGTTGGTCAGTGGGTTCCTATAGGCAGCCTTTTCCAAACATTGTAGGCTACTACTATTGGTCTTGATTATTTCCAGAACTTAAAGGAAAGGCCTTCTTGCTGAAGATATTATATACTTAGGCTATAGGACCCAGAACTCAAGCTTTATCCCTTCTAACTAGGGTCCATGGTGTCGGAAGTCTCTATGCACAACACTTGTGGAGAAAAGTCATCGGCAGGATTACCCGGCAGTGAACTCAGCAAGCTACAATGACAATGAGCTTGAAAAATGTGCTGGGAACCAATCTTAAAGATGTGACCAAGCACTTCTGATTTATTTAAAGCCTGTTCCACAAGACAGAGCTCATGCCTACGAGCTTTAACAGGCCACAAATCCATGGTTATGTAGGTCCTAGGCCCGAGGGGAGTACCTAACAGTATTATTCTGGTAAGTGTGTTTCTATTGCTGTGATAAAACACCACAACCAAAAGGAACCTGTGGAGGAAAGAGTATCTGTCAGCTTACAGTTCCACACTGCAGTCCACCACAGAGAAAGTCAGGGCAGGAACTCAAACAGGGCAGAAACCTGGCCAGGAGCAGATACAGAGGCCATGGAGGAGTGCTGCTTACTGGCTTGCTCTTATCACTTGTTCAGCCTGCTTCTTATACCACCCAGAACCACCCATCCAGAGCCGCACACTCCTCCCTGTAGAAGAATGAGTCACTCCTACCAACCATCAATCCAGAAAATGCACCACAGACTTGACCACAGGCCAATCTGGTAAGGGCATTTTCTCACTTGGGCTTCACTCTTCTAAAATGACTCTAGCCTGTGTCAAGCTGACATAAAAAAATTCAGCCAGCACAGAGGACATAGTAAAAAATGCCTCCTGAGTTTTTACCTGTATACCTATAGGTCAGTGAATCAACTCCCATTAGAGAATCTTTTTTTATCAGTAGATACTAATTAATACAGAGATTCACGAATGGCCAACATTCAGAGAATAAGAGACTTTTCAGTCCTCTGCTCTAAATGTGGCATCTATAGTATATCCAACATCCCCAAGCCTTGGGGATCATTATGGCATAGGAATAAAGAAATACTTGAACTTGGGGGTCCTCTGGGGCTCAAAACTGCTGAGCCATCTCTCCAGCCCATGGTGAGTAGCACATATTGCTCTTCCAGAGGATCTGAGTTAGATCCCCAACACCCACATCAGGTGGCTCACAACCATCTGTCATCAGCTCCAGGAGGATTCCTTGCTTCTACAGGCAAAATAAACTCCTGAACATACCCATCCTTCCCCCATAACTAAAAAAAATTAAATTTAAGAAAAAATCCAAAGTTACTAAATATGCTCAGAAGGTGTCATTTGGTTTTGGGGGAGGGGAGAAAGATTCTCAGAGCCAGTGATAGAATTTTGCAGTGAAACACTATTTTCTGGTCATGACAGGATATTATGTACATAAATTCATAGCATCTGTGACCACATGAATAAGACCTGCACAATATCAAACCAGCTGAAATTCCATTGTGCGTGGAGGATGGGGCTTATGAAGTCCTAACCTTAGCTGGAGAGCTATTGTGATGGGCTAACGGGTGAAGGAGAGTCAGTTTTACTCAGGGGTATGTTCTGTGAGAGGCTATCCAGGTTCCAATAGACGGTCCTACACCCATGAAGTACAGACAGCACTAAGCTCTTGAAGGGCAGATGTGGTTAACACTAAGGAAAGACAGAGGGCCAAGGATCATGAGGGATATGCTGCTCAGTTTGTTTCCATCATAATTTAGACTGGCAGGCCACGAGTTCAGCAGAGGCTATCTGTCCATCACCATGGGGACCTGTGGCCATCCACAATTCAAAGCCTAGAAGAGCAGGCTGTGTATCAGGCCTTCAACTTGGGAAACTGTATGAAGTTAGGAAAGCACACTCTAACAGCGGAGACGAATACACAATCATGGATTATGGGATAGGCCTTCAAGGGTGTATTTACATTTATTCTTTGGCCTCTAGCCCCTGTGCTAGAAATGCTTCATTCAGAAGTCAAGTCATTCAAATTGATGAGCTTGCCCCCACAGACCTGGTCTTTAGAGGCTAATTATGGTCTAGGCTTGTAATGAAAGAGAACCATACTTGGGTACCTACCTTTCCTTATGAAAGCCATTTACACAGAGGGGAGAATGAGGCAGGTTGAAGGAGGCTTTCAGAACAGTGAGGCCTGAACCTTTCCTACCCATCTTTTTTTTTTCTTCAGGATCTTGCCACTCTCAGTCACCTCCCTTCCTGCAGGCGAGCTGATCTCAGCATATTTGCTCTGTCATCCCTGCGCTCAGCACGTCTGTCCTCCACCGTCTGATAAGCTTCTGCTGCTCTCAGGACATCTCTCTTCCTTCCCTTAACATTCAGACCAATCCTGGCTGCCTGAGACCTGCATCCAGCCTCACCCAGCACCCCATCTTCAGCTGCCTGCCTCATGGCTCTATTGTTCAACCTGATGCTCGGTGAGTGTCTCTGCTTCTGTTTGTCTAGATGCAAGGGCTTTCTGTAAACTTCACCAGGAACGTGGTCTCCTGATTCAGGAGCAATAATGGCTTTTTAGATATGGGGACTTATTCTAAAGCTTAGAAATTCCCTAAACCCATATTTGAAATTTGCCTTAATTTCCAGATTGTTGTCTCTTTCCCTATATTTATACAGTTTTACATATATTTTCTGGTACATACATTTCCCTAAATGTACCATTGATAAGGGAGATGACTGAATGTTGGGTAGCAGCCAGGTAGAGTAAGGGGAAAGTACAGCAGTTGGTCATGGGGTTTTCTAGAGTATCTCACACTTAACCCCTGGAAGTATTTTCTTTCTGTAATAAAACTCACCTTCTCCTTTTCTCAGCTCTTTTATAAAGTGTTTATTTTTTTTGAAAAAAGAGACAAAGAAAGTAGAGCTGCAAAATAACCATCTTTTATTTGTTTGTTAGTCTAGTGTCCTCTGAAAAGTGTTTCTCTAATTTTCTCAAGGTCAGCCTACATCTAGGGCTCTCAACCTGTGGGTCCCAACCCCTGTGGGGTCAAACAATCTTTTTATAGGGGTCACCTAAGACCATCAGAAAACACAGATATTTACAATATGATTCATAACTGTAGCAAAATTATAGATATGAAGTGGCAGAGAAAGTGATTTTATGGTTGGGGGTCACCACAACATGAGGAACTGTATTAAAGGGTCACAGAATTAAGAAGACTGAGAATCACTGATCTAGATATTGGATGATCTGGAGTTTAGTTATGCAAAAAACATGTATTTTATTCATGGCTCTTCAGTGAATGTGTTTCCTTACTTCCATACTTCTCTGAAATTTTGCTCTCTGAAGTAAAGACCATGTTACATTCCTCAGAAGTTTTAAGAGGATTTTTTTTTTTTATGATGCATGTATGGAGGAAAACCTTGAGTCATTGGCCAACCTTATTTTGAGACTGTCTCATTGGCTTGAAGCTGGCCTGTTAGTCTAGGCTGGTTGCCCAGTGAGCTCTGGGGAGTCCCCTGTGTCTGCGTATCCTGTGCTAGGATGACAATTGCATGCCCTACTAGAAGCTTTTTAATAATGTAATTAATATGTGATATCAAATGATGTCTACTGATCTGCTACCCTAATAAGTCACATCCATTTTCAGTGTCTTGATTATAGAGAACATTACCAAAGTCAACACTGTTCTTTCAGTCTCAGACTTACACACCCAATGAAGGGTCCTGACTATATCTTAACCATCTCTAGATCCCAGCAGAAACCTACAACCAGTCTTGCTCTTGGGGATTACATTGAGCCCTAAGTCTCACTTGAAGTCTCACCTCCTTCACAAAGGCCTTCAGGTCTATGCCGCCTGTGCTTATCCCCCCTGTTCAGAAGCTCCAAGCCATTTACTGGCTACACCACTTCTGATTCTGTGTATCACCCCAGCACATTCACTTTTTTTTTCTATCATCCTGTTTAGTGAGGGAGATTACACAATGAAGACACATAGTATAACTGATATGTAAAGCCTCGCTCTGAAAATGGGCTCACTGTGAAGATTAGGTGGCTCTTCCATGCATGGTGTGCCTTTAATCCCAGCAGGCCAGACGGTCTACAATGTGAGGTCTAGAACATCCAGGATTACAGAGAAACCCTATCTTGAAAGACAGACAGAAAGAAAGAAAAGAAGCAAAGAAGAAAAAAGAGAAAGAAAAGTAGGATCCTAGGGAACTATTTATAGAAAGAAGTATTTCAGGATTAATCACTGAGCTATTTACTTGAAAATGCTATACTGGTCCAAAGATACTTGCTCTTTCAGGAAAATCCTATAACATATGTGGGGGCAAATTACAGAAATGAAAATGCTTAGCTTTAGGGGTAACCGAGAGTGACAGGGTTTCCCAGTGAGAAGAAAGTAACAGAGAGCCCAGCCATACACAGATCATGTAGGAGGGAGATCACTCATATTCCAAAGATAAGCTGGAATAATTTGGGGACTAAAAAAAGAGCTGCTCCTGGCCTGTTGCTCAAAAATAAGTTTAGATGAAGCACACTTTATAAGCTATAAATGACTCTTAAATGTTAAAACAGTGGAGGAAAATCAAAATCAAATCATTTCACAATGTATAAAAAAATTACCTGAAATGTAAAATGATGTCTGAAAACAAAGGTCTCTGGGAATCAGGCAATGTTCATTTGCAGCTTGGAGGCAGAGCTGAGGGGTTGTAACTCAGCATGCAGTCTCCCAAATCTAAAATCTTTCCCATCGGCTCCACACAAAGGCATCAGCCTACTCCTGTATAAATGCAGTGCCAGGGAACCTAGCTGACCATGCTTCTCCACCTTGCCTATGGTATCATTACCTTCCTCACCGCGACCGCTTGGTGGCCTCTCGGGTTCTTTTCTGTGAACTAAAATGCCACATCACCACGTTCCCACTTGAGACAGCTATTAAGTATAAATGACAGAAGTAGACACTGCCTGGCCCAGAATCTGAGTGGAGCTGCAATCACAGGACAATTGGCTAGAATTGGCCTCTGTGGCTCCCATAGTGTCCTTTGAGGCTGGTGCCAGGAGAAGAGGGTCATGACAAAGCTGCCCTTGGAAGCTCTGTGTCTCCCACGTTTTGGCAAGAGCATTCTAAACATGGGGGATTTGAACAAACACATGGAAATTTACTCTCTGATCTTCCTTTTTCTTTCCTCAGCCATCTCATCCATTCTTACTGGATCGTGTCTCTCAAGTAAGAATTTTTTGTCTGTTTGGGTTTTTCAGTTTTGGTTTGTATGTTTGTTTGTTGAGAGAAACCTGAAGAGAAAAGCCTCTAGGTTTAAAACTGAAGAAAATCTGTAGCTTTCTGGGCTGTGAAGAGTTTCAAACCAGGTCAAGAGTCTAGTGTCTATGCCAACCCATCACCAGTGTGTGAGTGAATTTCCACCTCCAGAGTCTAGATGCCATCAAGGTGATTTTCTTGCCAAGGGTCCTCTGTGGCCCTAGAAATTCACGAAACATCCAAACAGGATAGGTCCTAACATTACACTCCTTTGTGGCCTTGCCCAAAAGAGAGATTCCTTTTGTCTTTCTGGGTTCCTGAAGTCCACATTTGCTTCAGCCTTCTGGGCAGCTTTGAAGTAGAAATGCTTCTCTTGTGCAGTATGTGGCTTGGCCAGCGAAAGGGAGAGCAGAGTTCAGCACCACTAGCTGCTTCCTCCAGCAGCATGTACAGTATTGAGAGCGGTGCTTCCAAAGCAGAAAAGAGGAAGCCGGAAAGGGAGGAAGAAAGAGAGAAGGAACCACAGACTACGCTTTCGGTTTCTTTTACACTAACTACCCCTCCATGGTCTCTTTAGCTGGATCGTGGAGCCTGGGCCAGAGACAGCTCCATATGTGATTACAGTGAGACCCTCTGCCACACCTTCATGTTAGGTTAGGGTGCTGCTTCTGGATTCCCATCCAGGTGCCTCCTTCTAGGACACTGCCAAGAATGCAGTTGCCCTCTATGCTTCTTCCCTCAAGCTGAATTTCTTCAACTCAGTTACCTCTAGTCAGTTCCTTTCCAGTCATCCTCGGCGAACTCTTGGTTTATGTCATCTTTTATGAAAACTGCTCTCTAGTTTTCTATTCCACAAAGATATAAATATAAATAAAATTCATTAGAACAAGAATTTTGCAATCCAAAATGAAACAAATTAGCCCATGCACGATCCTGATAGCAACTTTTTTCCTGCTTTGCAAAATAATGCTGACTCAGACTCTAACCTTAGCTTCAGTGATCCAAAAATCGCTTCCACGCGACACTCTTGAGTTATATCTGTGCCCAGATTCATAAACCTGAAACTCAAATACACAATGAAAACTTTCTTGACTCTTTAAAAAAAAGATTATATTTTTGACAATTCCATACATGTAAACAATGTATCTTGGTAACTGCCATTCCCAGCTTCTCCCTCTCACTTCTCCAGGACCTTCATGTTCTTTTCTTAAAACCAAACCATATTTAAAATGCACACTCACACACACACACACACACACACACACACACTCACACTCTCTCTCCCTATCTCATACACACACACACTCTCTCTCTCTCTCTCCCTCCCTCCCTCTCTCTCTCTCTCTCTCTCTCTCTCTCTCTCTCTCTCTCTCTCACACACACACACACACACACACACACACACATACACACACACAGTTCAGTTGCTGCTGTCTATTGGACTGTCAGCTGACCTTGTTGGCCTGATCTTGTGCTGGTCTAAGACTAGCGACTAACCGCAGATGCAGTGAGTTAATGAAATTGCTGCACGGTGTTCAGAAGACACAACACTAGTCTCCATCCTCTTCCTCTTCATTTTATCCTTTTCCCACCACATTCCCTGAGGTGCTGATCTCATTCAATGGTCACTTATTCTCAGTACTTTGGCCAGCTATGAGTCTCTTCATTAACAGATGCCCACTGCAGAGAGAAGATTTTTCTAGCTGAAGATGGAGGAAGCACTAATATATGTGTACAAACACCAATATTTAGAAGGCAATTAGACAATAGGTTTACTTAGTAAGACAATAGCAATAAGCTACTCTCCCCCCATGACCTCTGACCTTCCAGCCATGGACTGTTGGTGAGGGTTACAGTGCCAAGATTGAATTCCCTATTGTGGTTCAGGCCTCAAATTCAAACAAAAGCAGTTGATTAGCCCTGTCTTTCAGGCCACCATATTACACCAGTTGGCATATTTTGCCTGAAAAGTCGGTTTATAGAAGGCAAAGTTCAGCACTAGGCACCAACAATGGCTTGTCTCCCCACCGAAACCTGTGTAGCACCTTTCGACACTATGAAAGTGAGCAGGGAGAAAATTTTCAGGTCAGTTCCAGCTTGATTTCTCAACATCCCACGAAGTATGATGTGTCTTCAGCAATAGTAACTTCACATCTGTTTGTGGTCAGGAACCAAGAATAATGGCAATAGTCGGTACTGTTGAGACCCTCTGGGCCTTCCTTGCCAATAGCACAAACACTTCAGATTAAATATACAAACCTAAACAATTTATGCTAGAATCTACATAAGAGAGAGAAGATGTAATGTTCATCTTTCTGGGTATGGGTTACCTCAGTACGGAATTTTCTAGATACCTTCACTTTTCAGCAGACTTTATAATTTCATTTTTCAGTCCCATTGTGTATATGTACCCATTTTCATTTGCTATTGTTCTGTTGGCTAATTCCATTTTCTGCCTTTTCTTAGTTTTTAATGGTTGCATTTTAATTTATAGCCTTGGCTTCGATTCATGTTACTGCTTTCCCCAAAAAAAATTAATACAGAAAAATTAAAATGAGCCAGTAAACAAAACATCAATTTCCAAATAAAACTTAAAACCAGGCAAACCAAACTGGTCTTAGTCAACTGCTGTTCCTGAGTTCCTGGACAATTTGTGCAAGGTTGAGATAGAGTGGACAGTGGGAAATCCAATCCTCAGGAATCAGACTATGACCATATAGGCCGTCATGATGACTTCTATTAAGGGGTCACGTCAGGACCAGCCACAGACCACCACACCAAATGCAGTCTTCTCTAATACATTTGAGTGCTCTGTTGACTTTGCAATTGAAAGATGTTATTAATTCAGCCTCTGCTGTGCTACTTTAAAGCTACAGCAATTTGTCAAGATTGTTTGAAGCTGTAGAAAAATCTCTCCAAGAGAATAAAGCCCATTTTGTTCTTCCTTCTTTTCTGAGATTACAACGTAATCCTGGAAGCATGGTGCTCGGTACATCTGTACCGTCTGATAGGCTTGTCTTCAGTTTCCTCAACTGCCTTCCCTGCCCTGATTCCTAGGAGAAGGGAGAAAATTTATGGGTTTTTTCATACATAGTTTTAATAAGGAAGTAGTCTAAGTCCTCAGAACCTATAGAGAAGCTCCAGAGTGCCTCCCTCTTTTCCATAGACCTCCAGTCAAACCATCAGAACCTCTGAAACTCTGCTTCATCTCTGTCTAATTTTTTCTGAGCTAGGTTTTTGGACAGGGATGATGTTGTAGTGAACAGCAAGAGGGGGGCAAAGAAAAAAGGAGGAGGTGCAGGCAGGAGAAGACGGAGAGAAGTGGGAAAGAAAGCGAGGAGAAGAAAGGGTGTGGCTACTATCACAATCTGGCGAGCACAAGAGAAAGCCATGAAAAAATAAGACTTACAAAAATATCATCCTTACACTCTTGCTCTGGGCTGGAGCCCATAGTGAGAGCCATTAATTCTGTGAGGAGAGTTTTTCTTATCTATGGAATTGAGGGTAGACATTTATTGGTCCTCTCATTCTGACCACTAGAGGGTCTCAAAATCTCTGCCAAGTCTTCAGTCAGCTTCTTTGTTTCAATCATTGATCTGATAAGAATGTCAGTAGGTCTTGGAATGACATGTTGTGGTTGTGTATGATTAAGAGCATAAACATATCCTGAAGTTTCTTTACCTTTCCTATTCTGACTCCAGCTCCCCCATGCTGTCAGTCAAAGGTATCTGGACCCTAAAATGACTGTATATACCCCCCTCCCCAGCATACTTTGCTTTTCTGAGGCCATCAGCTAATACCACATCTCTTTGCAGAGTCTCCGCCCAAAGTACGGCTAGTAGGAGGTGCCCACCGCTGTGAAGGGCGAGTGGAGGTAGAGCTCAACGGCCAGTGGGGGACTGTGTGTGATGATGGTTGGGACCTGACTGATGTGGGTGTGGTGTGCCGGGAGCTGAATTGTGGAGCAGCCAACAAAACCCCAAGAGGTGACTTGTTTAAGCCACCAGCACCAGAAGAGCAAAACGTCCTTATGCAAGGTGTTAGATGCACTGGGATGGAAGATACATTGTCTCAATGTGAGCAAGATGATGTTGTTCTTAATTGCCCACATACAGAAGATGCTGGGGCCAGGTGTGACAGTAAGTATGAGAGGCTCAAGGTCCATTTTCCAGCAGTCTATACCCCATGTGGCCATTCTGCTAGTCTTTATTTTCTGTGGAGGACTTTCACACAGTGCTACACTGAATGATGGTAAAGTCATTCTTTACATCTCACACTTTCTGGACTGTGACACTTGGATTTAATAATACCCACAATTATTACCCATATTGTTTCTTTCTTAGTTTCCAGGTTAGAGAGAGGTCCAATTTCTCCCATTTACACACATGCAAACAAATATGTGCAGATCACTCTGCTACTGAATATTTGCTCCAGGTCTGTATGTCTGGAGCTGAGATGGAGTTACGGAAGAGCTCATGGGATTTAATGTGTGCTCTTGTGAATGTTTCAATTCTCAAATTGTCTGTCAGCTTAGGTGGGGAGATGGGAGATCGGTTAGGCAGCTAAAGCAATCTCAGAGACAGATGGACACAGGCATATAAATGTGCAACCAAAGCAGTTGCACAAATAAATGGACACATTGTTATGAGTTCCTTCACTATTCCATGTGATCAGCTTTCTATGAATTGACGGTATATGTGTGCTTTCACTGAAGACTGTAATTTGACTTTTCTTTGTCTCCCCACAGGATTTAATTATTAAAGAAAAGATGATTCCCCCTCCCCAATGTCAAAGTCTCCTATATTTTAAAAAGCCAGGGTTTAGGAGCTTTGGTCTGGGAGCTTTGATTTATGACAACAATGAGCCAAAAAATTTTGACATTTCATGTTACTAAGTGTACTTATTAATACTTAAATCCATAGATTAATATCAAATCTATAGCTTTTAGCTGTATCTTGTGGGGAGCAATAGGAAGTTGAATATGGAAATAATTTGAAAAACTAAAATTCTACAGAAATGATTATGATTTATCTGGGGACTGAGAAACCATCACTTCAATTCCTTAGCCGCCATCCATTACGTGGTGTGCACTACTCTAACAGCCTTGTACTGACCACCAAGAACTGAGCCTGTGTAATCAGACTCCCTGTTCTGGGAAGACCACGTTCAGGCGTGGAACAAACATTGCTTCTCCCTTTCTTTCCAGACCCAGATAATGATATCCCCTTAGTGCGCCTAGTAGAGGGCCCGGGCCGCTGCCAGGGTCGACTGGAGGTGCTGCACCAGGGTCAGTGGAGCTCTGTATGCAAAGCGGGCTGGAATTTACGAGCTTCAAAGGTGGTCTGCAGGCAGCTGGGATGTGGGCGGGCACTCCTGACTCACAGATGCTGCAATAAGAAGATCCAGGGCAAAGGACCCATCTGGATGAGACACGTGTCGTGTTCTGGACAAGAAGCAAACCTTCAGGACTGCCCTCTTAGGCCTTTGGAGAACCAGTGCACCCATGATGAGGACACGTGGATGGAATGCGAAGGTAATGGAACACAATGAGCCTGCATCAGTGACTAGGTTTATTCATAAATGTGGCTAAATGGCTACCCAGGAAAACAATATTTACAAAACTTCTCATGCACTAAATTGCCATTGTAATTTTATATTTGTGTGGATTGCCAATTCTTTTAAGAATAACTTCCTTTGTAGAGGGAAACAAAAATTAGCATCGTGCAATCATGCTATGAACTTTGACACAGAATGCTGTAAATAGGGTACATCTGCTGGGCTCGATGGCTTGTAATAACCACCAGAAATTCTTTCATACATATTATGTGTAATATACATATTATGTATATGTATATACGTTATATGTGTATTTATATAAATATAAATAACGTATCTTTATGAATACAGTATATATATGTATGTAGAGAGAGATTAAATTTTAAAGATAAGGTAAAGCTATTCTAGTTAGGGAAACAGACCTGACCACAGGAGTTGGAAATGGAAGGAGACTTGGTGAAGAGGAGGTTGTCACCAAAACACACACAGAAAGTTTCAAACTTTTTTTGACATTTTTTTATTTAAAAGGTTTGTTTTCTACATACCAACCACAGTTCCCCTTTCCTCCCACTCACCCCCTAACTTTCCCCACATCACCCCACCATCTACCCCTCAAAGAGGATAAGGCCTCCCACGGGGAGTCAACAAAGCCTAGTGTATCAGGTTGAGGCAGGACTAAGCCCCTCCCTCCCCCTGTATCAAGGCTGAGCAAGGTATCCCACTATAGGGAATGGGTTTCCAAAAGCTAGTTCATGCACTGCGGATAAATCCTGGTCCCACCGCCAGAGGTCCCAGTAACTCTCAAGCCACACTGCTGTCTTCCTCATTCCGAGGACCTAGTTCAGTCCCATTCAGGCTCCCCAGCTGTCAGTGCAGTCAGTGAGCTCCCAGAAGCTCCGCTCAGCCGTCTCTGTGAGAGTTTCAGACTTACTGGTGGGGATTTGGTGACCACATGTATAATCGTATTTTCTCTTTTTCTTTTATCTCTTACATTACCACCGTCTTCCTTCAACCCGCAGATCCCTTTGAGTTGAGGCTGGTAAGAGGAGACAACTCCTGCGCCGGGATGCTGGAAGTTCTACACAAGGGAACATGGGGCTCTGTCTGTGATGATGGCTGGGGGGAAAAGGAAGACCAAGTGGTATGCAAGCAGCTGGACTGTGGGAAGTCCCTTCCTAAATCCAAGAGAACCCAAAAAAGCTATGGACCTGGGACAGGCCGTATCTGGCTGGATGATGTCGTTTGCTCGGGGGAGGAGCAGTCCCTGGAGTCCTGTCGGCACAGGATGTGGGGGTATCACGATTGTACCCACAAGGAAGATGTGGAAGTGATCTGCTCAAGGTAAGTCCTACTGACCTACTTAGGTTGTATTTCCAGGGGACGAAAGGAGAAAGAGGGGCCGACGCCCTTTAGTGGTCAGGTTAATTCCACTCGGGCTGTGAGCCAGGGAGGCATTACCTGCTCTGTGCAGTCTGCACAGGTTCCTAGCAGCAGTTCTTCCTTCGAAGTGGGAGACAGGTTGGTGATGGACAAGGATATGTATTTTTTAAAGTTATTAAACATAAGAATAATAGGAGTTGATCGATGTCCTTACATTAAACATGAATAAATAAGTCAAGAAAACAGTTTGCCAATCCATGCAAACGACTATTAAATCACACAGAAAAACTAAGTAGATCAGTTTTTGCTTTCTACCCCAGGTTGGTTCTCTGAGGTGACCCCAGCCTTCAAGCTCTAAATTTAAGCTAACTGTAGAAGGCAATTTTGACCTTACTCCGTTCTGCTTCAGTGTGTATGTGGGAGAGCCGTGTGGCTGGCAGGGAGCCGTTTTGAGAATGCCTGTGAGCATCTTGCTAAAGAAGACAGGATCCCAGCCCTGAACCATTAGCCTCCTCCAATAAGTGAAGGGAGGATGTTTGGGGTAACCCTTGATTCTAGTTGAAGCACAGAAGCCCAGCTCCCCAGTTAGCGTGTGAGAACTGATTTTAACAAACAAACAAAAATTGGTGGGGGAACAGTAAATGCCCAGAAAACATTAAACTACACACTCTCTGAAAACTGATTCACTCTTAAATTAAGACAAAAAGACTCCTGTATGATTTACCTCAAAGAGTTTGGTGAACATATAAGGATATAAAACATGAATACAGTCAACCATCTTTCCCCCTACATTCTACACCTATGAATTCAGAAGTATTTGAAAAATAAAGCCTCACCTGTATTGGACACCCAGACTTACCTTGTTGCTGTTCCCTTAATAATGACAGCTATTTACACAGAGGTTGTATTGCATTTGGTGTTATAAGTAGCCTAGAAATGATTTAAAGCACAGAGAAGGAGGTGCTTAGGTTGTATGCAAGTGTTTGTATACTTCATGGGAGACTGTGGAACCTGTGGATTCTGGCTTCCTCAGGGAGGCTCCCACCAGTTGTCTGTGGATATAGAAGAAAGCCTGTACTGTTTCTGACTCACAGGGCACGTAACTGTTGTACCTTTGGAGTACAGCTCCAGTTTTTGACCCCCTCATATCATTATGGGCTACAAATATGGATTAGCTCTTTCCTGTTCTGGCCCTCAATTTCCATCTTTGACCAGTTTAGCCTGAGAGAACTAAACTTCCCAGGCCTAATTTCACACTCACTGCATCGTCCTCCTCTTTACAGAAAGCATCCCGGACTTTGATATGTAACCTGGACCTGCATGATCTGGATCCCTGGGGCTGGCTCAGTTGGGCCCTGACTCTCCAAGTGGTTATAACCTGCCATGGACTTTAGTCACCTCTCCCTGAGCCTCTTAGGAGGGCAAACTGCTCATCTTGATCTAAGGGGTACACTCCCCCATGATCACCCCAAGATATAAGCTGCTGCTGGACCCCCTTGCTGAAGAAGTTTCAAGTTGACCTACCTATGCCTTACTTTCTTTTCCTGGCCCATCTGCAACTCACGTGTGGCCAGTTACCCAGATCCTGACTAAGACACAGCCTGTCTGTACACAGCACTGAGGGTGTAACAACAAAAGTGAATATGGATAGACAGTATTTCAGAAGTGGGAAGAAAACAGAACTTTCTGAAATTTAAAAATGCTTTTTAAATTTTATAACAAGTGAAGTAATCATAAATACTTCATTACTTTGCTATCAGACAAAGTAGCAGAGTGGTTTCCTATAGCCCTCGAAAGCTGCTTGTTGATTTCTACCCCAAACCTATATTTTGAAGTTTAGTGTCTGATGCAATGGTATTCTGAGGTGGAACTTTCTGGAGCTTGCTGCATCCTGCGGTCTGATCGATCCCTCAGGCCTTGTGGGTGGATTCATCACTGGTGACTCGGAGGCGGCAGAAACTTGAGGATTTGGGACCTAGTTAAGGGAAGAAGGTTGTTGTTTAGAAAGAGGTGTTTGTTCACAGCTTGATTCCCCTCCTGTGTTCAGGGACTGATTCTCTATCTCAGCTATTGTAAATTATGCTGCAATAAACATTAAGTATGCAGATATTTCTCGATGTGCTGATTTTATTTCCTTGGTTTTATGCCCAAACGTCAGTTGCATTTTTATAATTACATGGCCATCTCATACCCACTGAGAGATCTTTGCAAACTCTTGGAGCAGTGTACTCCTGCCTTCCTGGCCCCTGTTGGTGGCTCCAGCTGTCCTGGGGTTACTTAGCGCTTTCCAGGGACTAGAGGTTGTGACACAAAGTAGATTGGCTTCTCCAAGTAAGTGTATTTCTAACAAGTTATTCTGGACCTGGGAATGGACAATTCTCACATGCAACAGAGACAGAAAATCAGAAGAAACCCTTCCATGGAGACATATAGATAACGACAAAGCACACGCTCAGACAGAAACACACACGGGGCCAGAATTTGGGATCCAATGGCATTTCTGACCCTACATAACACTGCAGTGCATTCATAGTGATTTTAAAAACTGAGTTATCTGGTATTGGTTTCAGCACTTCTAACCAAGAACCCCAAGCAGTTTATTCATTTCAGCTTAGCAAAGTGATGACCCACTCACATTGGCTGAAGCTGGCCAGATAAGCCAGTTGTTAGCAATGGCTAACAGATACTGCCATTGCTTTTATACAGCCAAACTCAGAGATATGATAGTGTGATGCCAGCTGCCTGTAACAGGAGTACCACTCCAAGGTATTGACCATGAGCACCCTGGTTTGCCTGGTTGAATGTTTACAGATAAGAAAAAAACATAACAAAACAGTATTTGCTTTGGGGAGTTTGGGTTACATTACTCAGGATGATTTTCCTAACTTCATCCATTTTCTGCCAATCTTACAGTTTATTTTCAATGGTTGAATAATATTCCATTGTGTATTTGTACCAGTTTTATTATTCATCAATTGATGGATGTCTACACTGTTAACATTTATTTTGAATAAACCAATAATGAACATGGTGATCAAGTGTCTCTATAGAATGTAAAGTCATTTGGGTATATAACCAAAAGTAGAGTATCTAGATCTTGAGATAAATCTATTCCCAGTTTTCTGAGGCACCACCACAACAATCTCCTTCCTAGTGACTATACAAGTTTGCACCCTGTCAGCTCTGAATAAGTCTTCTCTTTGCTCTAATCCAGCATGGAGTCTCATTTGATTTGTTGATTTTTATCAAATCTGGTTGGTATAAGATGAAATTTAAAAGTAGTTTTGATTTGCATTTACCTGATGACTAAAGGTGGTGAACATTTCGTTAAGTGTTCTCAGTCATTTGTGTTTCACACTTTGAGAATTTTGTCCTAAGTTCTGTGCCCCCATTTTTAAAAAAATGAGTTGTTTGATTTCTTTATGTCCAGTATGTCTAGTTCTTTATACATTTCAGATACTTACCCTCTGTTGGATGTCTAATTGGTGAAGATCTTTACTCATCCTGTGGCCTGAAGCTTTGTATAAATGGTAGTGTTCTTTGCCATAAAAAATTCTTCAACTTCATAAGGTCCCATTTATTAATTGTTGCTCTTAGTGCCTATGCTATTGGTGTCCTGTTCAGAGACCCTTTTCCTGTTCCAATGCATTCAAGCTTATTCCATACTTTTCTGTCTTTCTGTCTTGATGTGCTCACTGGATGGAATAACTTTGTCCATCCCATTCACTGGCACAGATTGGCCATCAAGCCTACTACCAACAGATTTCTGAGCTGGCCTTCAAGGCTCTTAAGGCCTGTACTCTGCCAGATCCTTCAGCTTACTTCCACAATCTTATTTAACAACTGGGGAACTTTTTACTGAATTTCTCACACATGTCAATGAGGCCGTAGAGCAGAGAGTAGACCCAGCCCCCCCCCCCCCCCCCCCCCACACACACACACACACACACACACACACACACACACACACACACACACACACACACACACACTAGGGAAATGTTAGTCAACTAATTGGGTTTGGAAGGGCTTAATGTTCCTACCTGCAATCCATTGCAGTGGTTCACAATGAGGACATTCACAAGTGAGTTCTGGCCATGAGAGGTCTGACCCCAATAACAGTCCCCTTGCTGTTCTTACCTCCTTGGATGCTCTCTTTGCAGACAGACAGCATGCTAATGCCACCCCCCAAGGCTCCCCAGGTATATAAGACTTGCTGGGAATGTGTCAAACCAAGACATTTGTGGCATGACTGCCCCCGGAGAAAACCTAGGATCTGATGTCCCAAATGCAATAGAGTATTTCATTGGGCAAAGGATTGAAGATCACAGCTGACTGAGGCACAGGCTCCTTTAAGCTCCAGGTGGGGTGTTCCTCAGCCCCACCAGTAAGAGGAGGTTTGTCCAATCCAAACATTTACTGGGCATTTCCACACTCTCCCTTAATGACCAGTTTTGGGGGGACAGGCAGCCTGTCAAAGGCTTAGTGAACATGGGTACGGATGCCACCATATTAACCAAGTCTGAGGAGCTTTGGTTCCTTCATTGGAAGTTCCAGGGCTCAGAAACTTCTATAAGAGTTTAATACTAGGAAAAGTAAAGGGCTGAATGAAGCCAAGAACCAGTCAAGTGGGGAGCTTGTCTCCTAGAAAGAGATTTCACACAGCACTAACTGTGGGTCAGTCCACCTTACAGGATGAGACTCAAGCCCAGACAGGGGTGGGTCAGTGGTGGGAGGGACCACACCTTGACCAGGCCTGTTTAGGATGTGTCCATCACTGACCCTCTATTTAAACTTCAATCTCATTTTGAGACTTAAAGATGAACTAGGGAGGTCATTGTATCTCTTGTCCCTCCTAATACAGCCGTATTAGGAGGGACAATAAATACCCCCTTTCTGGTTTTTAGTGTTTATTTGGCTATGTTACTGAAGGTGAGTGACTGTGGCTAACTAGCATTTTCTAAGCAGGAATGGACCAAAGCAAGTCCCTGCCCCCAGATCCCTGAAAGACAATGGAATAGGAACCCTCTGAACCTGCCTTATAGGCCTATAGAAGAAGGAAAGTGCTCCTACCTTAAAGGAATAAAGACACGGTTTTTTCTGGGGTGAATATGAGTGATCCTGGGCCAGCAACACAGATTTGGGTTTGTTTCCCAAATTCCACATTCCAAAGAGGTATTAATTTCATTAACTTTGTATAGTAACAAAACAAAGAAAGTCATAAGGCACTACACTTTTAAAAATCACCAGTACATGTTCAAATACATAGGTGCATCAAGAAGGCGGGTTATTGCAGAACAAGGAGGCCTGACTGAATTATTAGGTATTTGGTTGGTGGAGACTAGGGGTCTATTTGTACATTCCCAAGTTTTTACATTATGTTGACAAAAGAGGGTAGTTCATGTATAAAGGAGAGCAATAGATAGTTATTAATGGAGACAAAGATGCCCAAGATAATTTGGCCCTGGACTTGGCAACATTCCAGTCTTTACACATCACTGAAGATGTAATCAGCCAACCAGCCTTTGCAGACACAGCTGTTTTCCAGAATTTCTCATTCACAGGCTATAGATTGTTACCCTGGGGCTCAGCTCATGACCCCTGCATGTAGACTGTAACCCCATGTTTAGTAACACACACACAATATTCTACAACCATTACTATGATTGTATTTATATAAGTTTTGTCAAAATCATTACACTATGTACTTATAACGAATTCACTTTAGTTTATACTAATTGTACTGAAATGGTCAGATTTTTTTCTAGATGCTTTTAAGTCTATGGGGCAGTGTGAAAACATATTTTAATCAGAAGAAATAGAAGAGCACTGGAGCAGCACACACAGGAAAGGAGATGTGAAACTGTGTTGCAAAAGTCCCTCACTCCCAGACTTCCGGCTTCTGCATTTCAAGGGCTGGTGACTTTGTGTTGCCCTTAAAATTTAAATCTGGCAGATGTCTACACGTGGGTTTCCCAAGCAATAATCACAGTTGCCGGCACAAACGTCTGGTATCCAGCGGTTTTCCTGAACGTTTAGCTGGGTTGCCAATACCAGTCTCTCTTTCCTAAAGTTCATTGTATCCACCTCTGTCACTGCTTTTCCAAGGCCTTTTCTTTGGACTTGTTTGATCCCCAGGGTTAGATGGACTTTTCAGTCTTCCCTAACAACTCAGCCTTGGTGCATTGCCTGGCTATCTTTAATCTTAGATAATTAGAGATTCAAGAAATAGTTTATTCTCCTTTAATACCTAGGGTGAATCACATACAAGCTTCAGGTAGCAAAGAAATGGCAACACAAATGCTAATGCCACGGGAGGAATTGCACAGCCCCTGACTGGGGTAAGGAGGCCAGCGGTGTCACAGAGGTACCAGTTAGCGATGGTGAGACACTTCATCCAGTACACACAGATTAACTGGTGCATATTCACTTCTTGTATTTTATTTCAAATATCCCCCAGTTTATAACTTCCTATGACTTTTTAGAAAGTGCTTCGTGTTCATTTATTGGGTGACTGAACATTTAAAAGTGGAAGAAATATCTGTATGATTAGCTGGACCCTATATAAATCAGCACACACAACAGGTACGAACACTGACCATAGCCTGTGAATAGTCCCTTCATCTCTGAATCAGTTAGACAGTCAGACCACAGGCAAAGCTTCAAAGACAGAAGGGTGTATTTGACACCTTTAAGAAGACGCAATGATGACGGTGTGCTGTGTGCAGCTCAGCAGAACTGAAGCTCAGTGAGACTCAAAGCCAGAACCATCTCCTGGAAACACCCAAGACACATGAGTTCTTAAAGAAAAAAGAGCCCTCATTTTCCAAACATGAAGCTGAACAAAACCATATGGGCAACATCATTTTTCAGCTTTCACAGAGGAGGAAATGGAGATTAACCCCTGTACTTCTCTTTCTGTAAACTTGTGCTGAAGGTTAACTTCCGATTCTGACTTCCTCTGTCACCTGCTGACTCCCGTGAGTAGCTTGGTTTTGCTTTCTTTTTTTTTTTTCCTTTTGGTGAGAGACACCTTCAAGTTCCCATCCCCAGCCTGGCCTTCATGCTGCCTTGGCTTCTGCTGTTGATCTGTGGTGAGTTGGACAACGGAGAGTGGGTCTGGGATCTGGATTCTCACTTCTTGAAAAGTGGCAAGAATTATAGGGTTAAGTTTCTGCCTGGGGATGCTCGTGTTGTCTGTTTCTCTGCCTCTCACTCACACACAGATAGGCACAGACACAGCTGTGCAATAGAACACACACACAATGTAGGCAACAAATTGGTTCTTCAGTTCCTTTTCTTCTATCAACATTATTTCCTCTTATTCAGGATCAAGCTTTGTTATTTCCCCTCACCTCCTCCTCATCCCATTGAACTGACAGTTCAGTTTCTCAGGTGTCATAGGTCTAAAGCGCAAGATTATTTATCCATTGCTAGTCGGCTCACTCCTCACAGGACTCAGGTTCTGAAGTTCATCACCGTAGGATGCTCTGGCACCTCTTTCCCTACTGCACTATCAGGTGACATGTTACTATGTGTTGTAACTGTATGGGCAACATACTAAATACATAGGCAGTGCTTTAAACAAAGGCTCACTGACTACTTATCATCATAAAATATGGAAACCAATCACATATGCTCTTCAGCTCTGCCGGAGAACCTCAAATAACATGTTTACAGCCCTGTTTTTCTACTTTTGCAAATCATTTTTCCTATCTTCTTATTTCTCCTTGAACTTAATCCTTTTCGGTCCAATTTTATAACTTCAATTAATACTTTATTCAAAAAGTAAAAGCAGCAAGAAAAACTGTCTCCTGCTGTGTCTACCAGCTATCTATGCCTTCTGTACCATGAATACATATGGTCTCTGATCACTCATTCAAGACCCCGCTCCTGCCTTAACATTTTTCTCTCCCCTCAAATGCCTGGGCTTGCTGGGAAATCTTGTTTCTCATTCACACACTGTTTCTCTCTCCCTTCACTCTGCTCTCAGTGAGTGCCTGATCACTTCCCCGATTCTTTCTATTTTAAAGTGACATTTTTAGTAAGACTGACCTTTCCGAAGCTGTTGGGATTCTTTTCCCCAGACGCTAAAGATTATGTTGCCTGAAGGACAACCAAAACAAAGAACTCTCTGCCTCATCAAAGATCGCTTTGTTTTATAACATACTCTCAATTGTACCCTGTGAGCTCTTCTCCCGGTCTTGAACCAGCAACAGTTCAATTAACAGTTCAATTGTCCAGATCTCTTTTTGTGAACTCGCTTTAATCAACCTTTTGTCCCTCCCCTCCTTGGAAATGCTTTTGCTAACATTATCCACCACTTCCAAGTCTCCTCACCCAGAGGTCACTTCCATTTCTTATATCCTCAGCCTCTCAGGGTCAGGTACAGTCCATCACTCCTTCTGCGGGACACTTTAATTTGGTTTCCAGCAAGCCATGTTCTTCTGTTTTCTTTCTGCTTCACACCCTCTGCTCTTATTTCCTTTGCTAAATTGAATTTGTCCTCAACACGTTGACAGCTTTATTGTGGAGACCTAGACTTCATCTGTAGATTCCTCTTCAAATTTGCACAACTTTGATACTGAATGTGCCCTGTAGTCTAGTCGTGAGCTTATCTTATCTCACTAGCTTTGACTTATTCTTTAACTAGCAGCCAATGACTACTCAGGTGTCTAGCTGGCACCTAAACAGCTTTCTTGGTTTCTATGTCTCTCACCACTACAATAAACTTACCCACTTGTCCCCACAACTTTTTCTGTTTCAACAAATGTCATCACCATTTTTCTGGTTGCTCTAGTAAAACCTTTATTCTCTCCCTTCTCTTCCCCTGCCCCCTTCATGGTTGCTGCTCTGTGCCAGGAGTACTGAGTGTCTCAAGCTTCAATACAACTTATGTCTCTGCTTTATTTTTCCTTTGAGCATTGCTTTCTGAAATAATGTTCTATTTTATGACAATCTTTAAAATTAAAATATAATTATATTACTTTCCTTCTTTGTTCTTCCTTTAACCCTCACACATCAACAACCCTTTTTGATTATTATTGTTCCATATATGTACATAAATACATAACTACAACCTGTTGAGTCAAGTGTGGCTTGTGGGTATACAATCCCAGGGCTTATCCCTTTGTATCAGGCAACCAATCAGGGGCCTCATCCCTGGAAGAGTGTTCTACACACACACACACTCAACAGTCATCATTTGCCTGAATTTCTTTGTCTAGGGGTGGGGAGCCATGACATTTCCCCTTTGTGCGGCAGCATGTGTATTTATATTGTCATTGCTCTGCTCTTCTTTAGGCAGCCGTACTGTTGGGGTGTCATGCATCCCTATTATCCCTTGGCTACACATTTCACAGCAACCTTTCTGGTCCTCGGCTCTTAAGATCTTTTTTGCCTTCTCTCCTGCTGTGTTTCTGAGCCTTAGGTACCAGAGTCATCTCTCACTATAGTGTAGATTCCCTGACAGTCAAATGTTCAAAAGTCTCTATGAGCAAATGTATAAATATGCTTTTCCTGCTCACTCCTTCTGATTGCTCGTTACTACTATCTGAGGAATTATTCAAATAAACATTTGACCAGGTAGGCATTTCAAGCTAAGTATAATAAAAATAATTAATAATTATGAGAAAATCTTGGTTGAATCTTAAAGAAATTGTAGGCGCTACCCCTGGCTCTCTCTATGCACTTCACCTGAATCTATAAATCACAGAGAAGCTAAAACGGCAGAAGAGAAACACACTTCCCAGGACATCACGGCTTGTAAGAGGAAAACATCTGTATCTTACTATCTAGTGACAAAGCCTGTATTTCCCCAGAATGTCTCCTCCTTCTTGACCAATAATATCACCAAGGGAGAGAATATTTGAAGAGCTAATTCTTCTCTGAACCCAAACCTCTTCTGATGGTAGCCTGTGGTGCCCCATGTCTTGAGATTGAGACAGCTATTCCTCTTATCTGACTGTTACACCTGGCAGCGAGTCCAGAGATAGAATTTATGGAGGAGGAGGAAATAGGGATTACAGGCAGAGGAACCACTTATGGGCAGTTAAGAGAGAGGCTATCATCCTTCGTCATAGAGACAAAGGTTATTGAAATTACCTTAGAATCATAAAAAGGGCCTGTAGTAGCACGATTTGGGGTTATATAAATGGGACTCAGAGCCAAATATCGGGGGAAGGCTGAAATATCAGAGAGAGGAAGCACCACAGTCAATCCTTACCCAGCTGTCTTGTAACTTCCTCAGCCTGCTCCTGGTCTCTTCTGCTGGTCGCTCCTACCAGTCACTTCTGTTTTTGTTTGGTTTCTATGAGCTCTTACATACCTTATCCCATCCAGGTTAGAATTAAAGGCATGTAGCCTTGAACTCACAGAAACAGAAGTTCTGTCTCTGGAGTTATGGGATTAAGGGTGTTGGTCACCACTCCCTGGTTTTCCCTGTGCTGGGATTAAAGGTGTGTGTGATTGACTCAGCTGTTTATCCTTGTAGTCAAGGACAAGGATTTCCTGAGCTGTCTGCCTAGGATTTGACTGTGTGGTCTCTCTGATATCCCAGGATTTATTAAATATCTACAAATATCCACAAGGGCCAAGTGTCTTTTCTGGATGATATAGAAATATGAAGAGAAAAATAGAGAGGGAAGAAATGAATTTGGGGAGAGGGAAGTGGGAAAGACGGCAGAAGAAGGGGAAGAAGGCGGAGCTGTGGAAGGGCACTGTCACTAGAAGTGACAATAGGAATGAATACCGGTGGGTGCTAACGCACGAAGGGGAAATGTTGGAGAAATTTAACTGTGTCTATGCTGCTCTGGTTCAGACTGTGCTGTTTTCTTTTCCAGCTCCACTCTGTGAACCTGCTGGTGAGTTGAACGTCTCAGTCTTGTTGGCAATTTAGGGAGTACCTTGTCACCCCCCAATCAGCACACGAGGCCTGTGGATGACTGAATAGCCATTCCTGTCCAGGACAGAAACTTCAGAGACTCTTCAGGGCACAAACTCTGACCTGTGTCTGCCCAGCCGGGTGAGCTGGTCTGGAGCACCTCAGCACAAGTAGGAAAATATGGTCACATAGAGGGTGGTAGAAATCATCAAACGTTTCCATTAGAAGGAGTCTGTTCTTCAGAGGCCCCAGGTCTGGGCTGTGCTCTTCAGATGCAGGATGAGCCACCAATGGCCAAGATGAGGTCACAGGGTCACAGAGCACAGCACAGTTAGTCCCCAGCCTCATGCAGAATCCAGCAAGACTGCTGCCTCCTGATATTTCTAGCTCTTCTATGTAGTTGGAGCTGTTTTGTTCTCTCTCTCTCTCTCTCTCTCTCTCTCTCTCTCTCTCTCTCTCTCTCTCTCTCTCTCTCCCTGGCATATGCAAATTTAATTGATTTTCTTACCAGAAGAAATTTTCTCTGTGGAGCTTATGCAAATCTACCAGGTTGTCTTGCACACAAACTATTAACCACAAGGTTAAAAAAAGATTGTCTGATGCACCCAGGATCACAGATTCCCCCATGGTCAGGGAGATGAGAAGGCTCTGGTCTTCCAGGTCCCTTGCTGATGTCCAAACTCATTTGTGCTAAAGCTATGTGTGCTGTACATTGGTTTCCCCTTTCCCTGCAAGCGCAGGCACTTACTCAGCCTAAAGAGAAATACAAAGGAGCCTCAAGGACAAGGGAATAGTTGGTTTACATGTTTGCAAGGAATTCCCTGATGCATGAGAATTATCTGAAACAAGCTGTGAATTACAAAGCAGGACTCTGGACTCTTGCAGTGAGGCCTGTCTGGCTCCTGCTGCTTTGTTTCACTGGCCCAGTCAGGAGAGAGGACTGTAGGTAACCAACACTTTTCTTTCTCAGCTCAGTTTCAAATGCTATGAAGTTTACCAGTCCCCTGCGGACCACAGATGTCCACAGAGAGAAGACATAAGGTGTTTCATACTCAGGGCAGATGCTAACTGTAGGTGTATCTGATGTCTAAAGGAATCTACAAAAAGCCTTCTTGTAGGAAAGGTTTGAGCTAGGTGATAATCGGGGACCCAGAGGACTTGGTGAGGAGAGAAATGATTTCTTTTAGGAAAAGTATAAAAATCTCCCAAATCCAGAGCTCTAAGGATTAAGCAAGTGCCCAAAGAGACTGTGGCATTTTGTGCGATGACTGGACACTGAGAAGCACACAGCTTCATCATCTTTTACGTGTTCAGACACAAGCCCCTAAAACTCCAGTTATCCCTAAAACTTACAGCATGGATCACATTTTCATCTCATGGATTCTGCAGAGGTTTATCTGAACCAAGGGATCTGGGCCGTGTGGGTGATGAGTGCAGGGAATTTCCAGGCACATGTTCTCCCTTTTCTCCATCAGAAACTGGGATGGGAGATTCAGAGAAGAGTCAACAGAGATCTTACCCCCCTTGTTTCCATGGTGTTTCTTCCATAACAACCGATTTCCCCAGGTCCTGTGTTGTGTCTTTGAAAGTAATGTCATGGTCTGAGACATCAGAGAAAGGGAAACCTTTTCTCCTCATCAATATGATTTATCACACAGGTAAAAGAAATGAGCTGGTTTTTAGCTCAACGGTAGAACACCAGCCCAGCATACATAAAGCCTCACTGCTTTGATTCCTGGTACTACCCAAATAGAAGGAGACAAAGAAGGAGAAGAAGAACAACAGGATGAGGAAGAGGAGGAGGAAGAGGAGGAGGAAAGAAGGGAGGGAGGGTAAAATGAAAGGAGAGAGACAGGTTATTAGAAGTTCAGGCTCCATGGTGACCAGTGACAGTCTTCAACACACACATATGTGCTCTGGCATAACTTTAAAACATTAGGCCAGAAAAAACATAAGACAATGAGATCTAAGCCACAGGTAAAGATTGCCTTCTGGAAGCCGATGCCATTGCACAGGGTTAGGGTGTACCAGGAAGAACAGGACTGGAAAAAAACTTGTGACTATGAGGAGGGAGTTGGTGGGAGATGTTGTATGTTCTACTGGCTGAGAACACAAAAAAATGCCTCATGGTGAATACTACCCTGGAGTTTGTGTTTGTCTTCCCTCTAGAGATAATTCTACACCCTGTGCTACACGTCAGCCCTTCCCAGCCTGTAGAGGGGCATTCCATGACCTTGACCTGCAAGGTCCAGCTCCTTAAACAGAAGTCACATATCCAGTTCTGCTTCTTCTGTGATTGGGAGGTTCTTGGGTCAGGCTGCAGCAGCTCCCCAACACTTCAGATTCCTGCCATGTGGAGGAAAAACCCAGCATCTTACTCATGCAAGGCAGAAGTACCATCTCTAAATGCCAAAGGGTGGAGCCGGATAACCAAGATACATGTGCAGAGTGAGTGTCTGAGCTTAGTCTCCCAGAGTCGGAGCTGGGTAAACAAACAAACAAAAAACCAAGAAAGAAAGAGCAGAACAGGAAGCCCCTCCCACACAATCCTGAGAAGGTAGACATTGGGCAGAACCACCAGTTTCCCTGATGAAGTATCAAGAAAAGGTTTTGTGGAGGAAGTGTGTAGAGTGGGTTATTGGAGAAGAGATTATTGAAGATCCTACCACAGAAAAAACAAAAAACAATGTTTTATTACCCCATGCCATGTGATTCTATATCAGGGTGGATTGCTAAAAGCAAATATCCAGTACCTACAAAGGAGTAAATAGTCTCAAACTTGCTAAAACTTTAACACTGGTAAAACAAAATCTACCCCAACCTGTAAAATCCTTGACCAGTTCACACATAACAGACCCCACTCTGGAACTTTGTACATGTGGTGTAACTGACCTCTAGTACAGCAGGAGGTAATGACAGTCACACACTCACAAATGGAAACTGAGTCTAAGAGAAGCTAGGGCATTTGCTCAAGCACACACAGCAAGTAAGAGTTTGAGAGGGTATTTGTAGCCTGGCAGTTTGATTTATAACTTGGACTTGAAATCACTATAGGGTAGTAAAAATGATGCTATCCTGGGGTGGGAGATAGCATCACATACTCTGCAGTAGTGGTAGAGTCCTTTTCCTACTCTGTGACTGTCAGACAAACCTAAGAATGACCCCAAGTCAGCAGCACACCAGCCCTAATGGAAGCTCTTAAAAATCACCTACTTTGACAGGGACCCCCACACCTACTCATCTCGGAAATACTCTCTACTCAGAGTCTTCTCCATTATTTTGTATTCCCATAGGAATCCCTGTCTCTGATGTGAACTTGGAGACACGGCCCCCAGGAGGATGGGTGATGGAGGGAAGCACCTTGGTCCTCAAGTGCACGGCTGCTAATGCCACTGGAAACATAACATACCTCTGGTATAGAGGGGCCCTGGGTTCAAATCTGAAAACAAAGACACAGCATTCACTCACAGCAGAGTTTGAGATCACTGAAATGAAGAGAAGTGATGCTGAGCAATACTACTGTGCAGCTGACAATGGCTATGGCCCCGTTCTCAGCGAGGTGGTGAACATCACTGTCAGAGGTAAGTGACGCCTCCGCTACCACATCTCAGCCAGCATTTTCCATGCTAAGCCTCACACTCCGCTGAGCCGCCTTTAGCAACTTCAGGGGATTGAACCTCTGGAGAAAAGGCAGGAATTATGGGTTGTTGCACCAAGGTACCTTTCTCTAATTATTCACTGTTTATTAGTTCCAGTGTCTCGCCCTGTCCTTACCTTTGGGGACTCTGGAACCCAGGCTGCGCTGGGGGACCTGGTAGAGCTTCACTGTGAGGCCCTGAGAGGCTCTCCCCCAATCTTCTACCAGTTTTATCATGAGAATATCATTCTGGGGAACAGCTCAGCCCCCTCTGGAGGAGGAGCATCCTTCAACTTCTCTCTGACAGCAGAACATTCTGGAAACTACTCTTGTGAGGCCAGCAACGGTCAGGATGCCCAGCGCAGTGAGGTGGTGACGCTCAACTTGACAGGTATTGTTATGGTTTGGGGATTCTGGGGTCGGTGTCTCTTCCCCCAGAATCCTAGCTTCAGTGCTTCCAGCTGGGTGTTGTCAGGGGCGGGGCTTCTGTACTTGATACTGTCAGAGTGAGGTACATGAGTGGGGCGGGGCTTCTGTACGTGATGCTTACATGGGTGATGAACTTGAGAGGTGTGGAGAACGGAGTTTGAGTGCCTATCATGTTTCATCAGTGTGAGAAGCAGAGGTTCTTTAGACAAACAAGGACACCCTCCTCCCCATGAGGGTCAGCCCTTGAACGTAATTCACACATAGGATGTCTGTTTTCCAAACCTTACCTGAGCTCATTCACAGGTCTCTTCTCCTCCTCTGTGCCCTTTGAGTCCGGAAGTAATCATTTCACCTCAGGAGTTATGGAGTGGCTGCTTGGCTCTCTTGGCCCCATCACCATTAGTGCCCTAATATTTTGCTACTGGTTCAAGAGAAAAATAGGTTCGTAATTTAATATATTTATATTTTGCTACAATAACCATTTTTTCCCCTGAAGCAGACTGCATTTGTGGCACAGGTACTGCAATGTAAGTGCATGCCGTCTCTACCTTCTCTATGTGTCTTCTCACAATGTTCAAGCTAGTAGTGGCTAGTACTACTAACCACTAGCACCATTTTTAGGAAATGTCTTTAATTTCACGAGTTGATATCTTATTCTTCTGTGATTTAATTTTTATATAAAATGCAGCTATTTTTTAAACTAGAGAAGGAACACTTAACTACTTCCTCTGGCTAGATGTTGGTGCAGCAGTCTTACCCAAGGGCACCCTCACATGTTTCTCCTTCTCCCTGAAATACAACTCACATCCCTACGGGTTCTAATCATTCCTGAATCTTTCACACACATTTTTGGATAAAATATTGTTTTTCTCCTGAAAGTCTCACCTGGTAACATAGTCAACAATTGCTCCCCACTTTGAATTTAAGTTATTTACTCCTGGGTTTATTATAACCTGTAGTTTCAGTGGTATTTATGTTTCACCTTGGTCTCCAGCCTCCACTGAGCAGGCTGAAGGTGGGCGATAGACGACAGTGTGAGGCAATTCAGATTTGAATTCAAAGCTTTTCCAACATCTTTGGACACCTCTTCCCAGCTATAACTTGGCCTTAGAAGCACCTGGCTCTGGGACTCTGGGTAGGAAAAGATTCATCAGTGTGGTTGCAAAATTCAAAGCAAAGCATGCCACAGATAGACGGTCTCAAATCCTGGTTCTGGTACTTATGGGTTTTGGGAAATTGTGGACTTTCAGCTTTGAGAAGTTGACTTAACTTCTCTAGACTTGAATTGACTTAGTCGTGACATAAAAACTCTGTAAGTGTCTACCACATGTCTGCTGGGAACATAGTGCCATTCCAGCTGAGCACCACTGAGGCAAGAGGGCAGTGAATATAGAGCCTCACTGATACATGCTCTCCTTTTTCTGCCTTTCAGGAAGAAAATCAGATGATCCACCCAGGTGAGGGCTCTGCTTTCTCTCTGTGCTGAAAATATCAAAACTTACTTTTTAAAAATATATATGTATATATTTATTATGTATACAGTATACAGAAGAGGGCACCAGATCTCATTGTAGATGGCTGTGAGCCACCATGTGGTTGCTGGGAATTGAACTCAGTCCTCTGGGAGAACAGTCAGTGCTCTTAACTTCTGAACCATCTCTCCAGCCCCAAAACTTACTTTTAAAAAGTTCTTCCTTTATTTTTTGAGATTATAGCATAATTACATTGTTTCCCCATCCCTTTCCTCCCTCCAAGTACTCCTGTATTCTCTTCCCTGCCATTTTTCTAATTCATGGCATCTTTTTTTCTATTGATTGCCGTTATATACATAAATGTACATGTATATCCATATAGATTTCTAAACTTAAGTTCAACCTGCACACTCTGTATATTGCCTGTATGCTTGTTTCCAGGACCAACCATTGGGCATTGGATTAGCAAAGTGGTATTCTGTTCCCCAGGAAAACACGTATCTCCCTCTCAGTTCTTCACACATAGTCTTTCCTGTGCACATTAGTAGTGGACGTCTTTCTTTAGAGCATCACGTTGGTGAGACTCTATGGGTGTGCCTTTTGACATTAGCAGGAGACACACTCTCACTTTCTGTTCCTCTGGCTCACACAATCTTTCCACCTTCTCTTCTGCACTGTCCCCTGAGCCTTTGATGCTGGGGTGTTTTGAAGATGTATCCTTTGGGAAGAGACTTTACAACTCTGCATTTTGATTGGTTGTGCTTTTCTGTAGTGGACTCAGTCTGCTGCTGAGAGGAGGTTCTTTGTTGAGGGATGAACATATCTGTGGGTATAAGGACAAATGCTTAACATGTAGATGGGAATTGTTCTGGTTTAATAAAGAGGTGGTCAAATGTTCTCTAAGACTGATTACTTCACTGGCCCTGAGTACTACTAGCCACTACTGGGTCCTTAGGGTACAATGCCACACTGGTTGTCATGGTTTGTAGGTGTCATCACTGGATAGGACTGTTAGCTGCTTCCCTCCTTAGGAAGCTTATATGGTGCCATGAAGACTTACTTTCAAAACCATAAGGTCCTCTCTTATGAGCTGCTTCCCTGTCTTATCGCACCCAAAACTCACTCCTGAGCTCCCTCCCCCACTGGCAACTTTGAACATTAATTTGTTATTTCTCTTTCACTATTTACTTTAAATTGTTTGGCCATCTTCTCTATTGCTTCCTTCCACTGCCTCTGCAATTATTGTCTTTGGCTTTCTTTGGTTTCACCCCTGGTTTATTCACCTTACTTTCAGCAGAGAGGTTTGAGTAAAGGGTAAGACCCCGAGGCTCAAAAAGTATTTTAGGACAAATAAGATATATATATATATATATATATATATATATATATATATATATATATATATATATGCTACATGTCTCTGAAGTGCAAGACAAAGAGTAATGATCACATTGAAAATATTGATGAAGTTCACTAACGCTTAGAGGAAGAACACATTTCTTTTTTTTTTTTTTAAAGATTTATTTATTTATTATGCATACAGTTTTACAGAAGAGGGTACCAGACCTCATCATAGATGGTTGTGAGCCACCATGTGGTTTTGCTGGGAATTGAACTCAGGTCCTCTGGAAGAACAGTCAGTGCTCTTAACCTCTGAGCCATCTCTCCAGCCCCAAGAACACATTTCTAAATGCTTTCTGGTTCCAAACTTAGCTTGCATATTTTCCACACCAATGATAAACAGTCATTCTTCATCCCCGGTGATGTAGCACATGCATCGTCGATTTCTTTTGTTCCTTCTTCAAGATGCTTATTCTGACCAACTACCTATTTTTACTGAGAGGAACCACTTTTTCTTTACCTAGTATCTAGCTCTGTTCTAAGGGACTAGCAGCAGTTAGACTTCCTGACAAGCAGGCAGAGAAGGAGAGAGACCCTAACCCTAACCCTAACCCTAACCCTAACCCTAACCCTAACCCTAACCCTAACCCTTAATAAAAAAGATGAATTTCCAAACCACGGCTTCCTTCTTCCTCATCCTCCTTACCAGGGGACAAAAGCCTGGCAGCTTAAAACAAAGGCTTTGTAGGATTTCTCTCCTTCCAATAAGCTCCTGCTGACAGCCTAGCTCAAGTTCAAGGTCTTATCAGGACACACTTGCACAACAATTGTAGGCCAATCAGACTTTCTTCAACTAACCAATCCCAGATGAGGAAAAGATGGCCCTTCAATGGCTTAAAAAACAAAATCAGCCCCCAAGAAGTTGAACTTTTCAAGTACCCCCTCTGTTTTGCTGAGGGTCTTTCTCTGTGTGCCTGCTCTGTGTGTGTGTGTGTGTGTGTGTGTGTGTGTGTGCGCGCGCGCGCGCGCTTCTTCACCTCTAGTAAAAATCCTTTCTTCAACTGTTGATTCTGTCTTCAACTGTCTTGGGTGTTCACAGTGTCCCTGCTATTACCTGTTGCACTCAAGGTTTTTCCGGCCTTTGAAGTCTTTAACCAGCAGAGAAAACGATGGGTTTCCTGTGTGGGTGATATCATAGTGAACCTGTGCCCCTAACACATGCTCTGGAGCAGCACCACAGAGCCCCATTCTGCCCACCAATGAGGCTTTGGCTCATACCACACAGCTGTACCGTTCAGCTGCTCATTTTTCCATGAATTAGTGTCCTGTACAGGACCCTTTCCTTCACATTTTACAATCTGAGACAGTAACACCCAGAGCATCTGGGATAGCATTGTTTTGTACTTGCAGGAGCCCTGCTAGGCCTGTGGTCCAAGAATCCGGCTACCTCAACTCTCCTGACCAAGTGTATGAGAACGGTGAGGCTTCTCCAAGAGTCGAGTCAACGAGGCATAGGCTAAAAAGTGAGGCTGTGCAGGGTGTTGGTCTGCTTGCTGAAGCCAAGTCTGCTGCAGTCTAGTCAGTCTACAAATGGATGGTTCTGCGACCTTTGAGTTTGTGAAAGGAGGTGGGTGTGGAGTAAGTGAAAGAGAAAAGAGGATCGCTTCAATATGTCTCCTTCGTGTTTCAGTGAACGTCGCCAGTGGTGATGACATTTACTCGCTGGTTTACCATTCCCAGCAGGAGCTGGAACCAGCAGCAGGTGAGACATGGAACGGGATGAATTTTTCTCCAACTTTTGTCTGGCCCAGAACCAAGAGGCCAGTCAGTGGCTCTGCTTCGCAATATGGCAGTGTTTGTCCTTAGAGCTGACTGTAGGTATCATTGTAATTACTTAAAAATTGACCTTGGTCTGGAAGCTGTGTCAAGCAGAGGCCTGTGCTGTTGTTAGGATGGCCTTGTGCATGTTTCACATGGCCTGTTTTTAATGGCACCATGCCAGCTCCTGCCTAGTGGCTCTGCATGCCCCTTAGGATGCTTCATTGTGGCTGCTGCACTTGTCCCGTCCTATGCATGGTAGGCCCAGAAAAGGGGAGAGCTGTCAAAGTGTCTCCAGTGTCAGAAGGGCCTATACACCGCCCAGGCTGCCCATTCTTTTGTGGACACGAAGATAATCGTTCATGTGATAGAAAGAAGATAGGAAATAGTGCTGGATCTCAGTCCATGGAAAGCAGGCCAGAGAAGAAGCAAGCTTTGCTGATGGGAAGTTGTAAAAGACTAAATACCAGTGGAAACTCACAGTGCCGACTCTTTCCTCCACAGCTCAGTATGTGAGGACACACGGGGCAAGTGAGGTAAGTGGGGTGTCACTGCTCTGTTTGTGAGGACACACGGGGCAAGTGAGGTAAGTGGGGTGTCACTGCTCTGTTTGCTTTCTCTGTTTCCTCTGGAGACCGTCCTAATACTTTTCCACAGTATTTCTACTTATGAGGAGAAAAAGAAAATGTCATGGTCCCTATCTACAAGCATGGTAGAGATAAAAAAGCATTTAATTATAACAATAATGACTGTGTCAGGAAGTTTTGGGGGCTTATGATTATATTTCCTTGAGCAATGTGCAATATGTAGTTCAATCATGGTTTATATTTATTTTTAAAGTTTTATTTATTTGAGAATCTTTATCCTAAAATACTGTTGAACTGTATAGCCACCAACTAGTGCTATATAGCTAGCAATATAAACCAAATTAATACTGAATAATACTAAATAAAAATAATGTCTTTAAAAAACAGGCCTTGTGAAACATGCATTAAGCCTTCCTAACAGCACTGGAATCTACTTGGCACAAACATGATTTGTATTATGAAATATTCATTATTTTTAACTCCTGGATAATTCATGATATCCAGCTGGGGGCCAGATAGATGACGAAAGTTAGAGCCCTACTACTCTTATAGAGGACCAGAAGTCAATTCCCTGCACAGCCACTGGGCAGCTTACGGCCACCCGCCTCTCCAGCTCCAGGGGATCCAATGCCTACTTCTGATCCTCATGGGCACTTACATTCATGTGTACATACCCACACACAGACAACACAGATTTGCACAGTTTAAAAATTTTTAAAGCCATTCATGATACCATGAAAGTACTTTGTGAATTGCAGCTATTTTAACTTTGTTCCAACAAGTATCACAGATGCTTTGCAGTTTTGCCCTGCAAAGGATGGTCTCAGGGCAGAATTCAAGGCCTCAGAAAACCTGAGAGCATGCTCAGCTTAGTTTATTCATTCCCAATTCTTTGAGCAGTAACCGCCCCTAGGGTTGTTCAGCAGAAGAAGCACCTCTGGAAGCTTCCAGAGTGACAGGCTCCTTTGACAATCCTGTCAGAAGGCCACGGGCTTCCACGAGGCTCCTTTTAATGTGTTATGGTTTCCCGTGACAAATGCATCCAAGCTTATTGGAAAGAGGTCCAGTGGAAGACATGGCTTTCTGTCTTCTCTTCTTTGGTCCTTTCAGGTCTTCTCTGAAATCTACTCTAAGCCAAGGAAGATTGTGTATATGGACTATGAAGACACTATGTAAAATTACATGAACAGCATCTGCGAAGGGCTGTGAAAAAGCCAAAGCCTGATGTGGCCTCCGGGAATGCTGGGAAAGGATAGCTTGCCGCCTTCCCACATGCTTTCCTTCGTGAGACGGTTCCTTCACCTACCCAGTGTGGTGCAAGTCCTGAAGAAACAGCTCAGGAAAACCGACTTAGACCCAGAAACAGGAAGAATTTGATTGTGGTCCATTCATGCTAACTTCTGTCCACAAGAGGAAAACGGTGTGATGAAAGCGACTGAGGTCTTGGAGCAGAGGGGTTTCGAGGCTCAGAGTGCACAAAGGTGACATCACTGACTTTGTGGGTCTCTGTGCTTCCTCTGCGCACATATCCGGCTTCCACCTAAAATACCCAACCCTGTCACTGCCATCAGTTTAGAATTAAAACACAGTTGCAAAAGCTTCACTGTGACTACACTTAGTTTTAGGGACATATTTTGTGTGACTAGGCTAGTCTAAATCCTCCCATGTTTGTAATCGTTGGTGAAAGGTTCACCATGTTCCAAGTTTTGAGCTTGATGCAGCATTTAGACTAAACTTTATAAATATGTAAATAAAATGTTTCTTCTTGAATTGTCAAACTTTTTAAAAACAGGGTCATTTGGCTTGAAGTCTGTCTTAATTTTAAATCAATTATATATTTGCATTTATATATTAAAACAATTTAAAAATAAAGTGAAACATAAAGTCTTTGCTATGAGATACTACAAATGGCAACTGCTGTAAAAACCAAAGCCCGTGTTTCTCCAGATGGTTTCCACTTGTGCATATAAATACTAGATAATCAAAAGCACAGCTACTCAAGTAGCTGAAACATGTCCAGATCTGTATGTGTAGCTATCACACTATGTGTTGTATATATCATAATAGATACATTTTTTTCTTTTACATAGTAGTAAATTTATATAACTAAAATTGTTTCAAATTTTTATATTTTAACTTTTTTGAGACAGAACCTTACCTCACACACCAAATTTGCATAGAATGTGGGATTCTCCTGCTTCAGTCTTCCAAGAACTGGGTCTACAGGCATGTGCCACCAAACTCTACTCGTTTAAACAGTTTTAAATGTATGGTCTAGGGGCATGATCTACTCTCTCAATTTAATCTCTTTCACCATTGATAAACATTAAAGTTGTTTTAAAGTTTCATGTGACCAATTTTCTCACATTTACATCTTCCTGTAAAATTATCTGATGAGTACATTCGGACATCTGGGATAGCACACTGTCACTAAATGCTCCTAAATTTCTCTCCAGTACATCTATACAAATCTACACACGCACCAACAATATCAGAGGGAATCAATGTGAGGGGGACAGTTTAAGTTTTTGAGTCAGTTGCTCACCTGTGGATAAATTCAGTTGTAAGCAGTCCTTCTCCACCACTTGTGCTTCATCTTTGCCTGTTTTCATTTTTCTCCTTTTGTTTTTCAAAAATGCTAAACTTGTCTTTTTAAATTAAAAAAAGAAAGTAAAAGTCTTATAAGAATAAATCAGAGGGGCTGGGAATTTGTCTAAGAGGTAAAGCACGTGTCAGCGTCATGTTCAATGCGGGTGTTTGATGCCCTTCTCCACAACAAAAACAAGACAAAACCAGAAATCAAAAATTTCAAAAAGATGAAAAAAATCAAAAGTATTCTTTACACTGGTACTGTCTTCTCCCACAGAGCTTTCATTAAGACCCTGGGAGCCTTCTTACATGTCCAGGGACTCCCCAGCCCAGTCAGGAGTCTTTTCTGCTTTACATGGAAAAACCTCTCTTCAATCTATAATATTTTCTGGGATGAAAAGAATTTTTGACTTAGATCCTCCTGACATGTGTGTAAAGTCCATCTGCCAGTCCTCTCTTGGAGAAGTATCACCTTCAGTACCTTGTGTGGAAGTGTTTGTTGGATGTGTTGATTTTGTGAAGAATCTAGACTCCTTGTTGGATGACTTCATTACAAACATCCTCTTGGCCAGTGACTAGAGAGTCTTCTCCAGAGGATACATCTGAAGGAGGGGTTATAGGATCTTTCACTGAAGGTGTTTAGCCAACAAGTACTACTGGGAGAATTCAGTCATCCACAGGAGTCTGGATGACATTCACGGATTCTTCTTAGAGTTGACAATACCTCAATATCATGTGGGATATGAACCATTAGAGAATACCCAAGAGTAAGTTTTGAGTTTCCAAAGTCAAAAGCCTCATGGCTACAACTGGCCAGAGATAAGCAAGCTGCCCTCTGCTGCCAGGTCTAAGTCTTACTTAGGTACCCACTGGCTGAACAGTTGAGCCTCCAAATTATGTAATCATGCTCAAAGTGACCCCCTTTCTGTCACATACAGATCAAATTGGGGACTGAGTGCATAGAGTCAAAGCAGGAATCTGGTTCCCTCTTTTAAAAAGCACGTTGAGATTCAGGGGTCCATATCCCAATTTCAATGTCCCTGGGTCTGAGTTTCTTCTCAGGCCTTATAAAGAGACCTCACTAGTTCAGCATATCTAGTAATCTGAATTCCAAAATATCCAGTAACTCCCAGGAAGGCTTTTAGTTGTTTCAAGGTCTATGGAGAAGGAAGTTTAAAATATATTGGATCCATTCAGGTCACGGACTCTGGTGCCCCTTTTGAAAGTTAGATCCAAACAGGTGATTTGGGGTTTGCAGAGTTTAGTCCTCTCTTGAGATTCTTTATCTCCTCTCTCTTAAAGGATTCCAAAGAGACTCTGTAGCCTGAACATTACTCCCTCGGAGTGCTCACAGAAGATGAGCTTATCCCTATTGGAGAAGCATGGTTTGGGGTTGTGTCCAGTTTATTAAGTTCCAAGAATTAGCTGCTGTAAACAAGTGTGGGCTCTCAAGATCCCTGAAGCAGAATGGTGCAGGTGACTGTATGCAGTGGTGTGAACAAGAATAGCCCCCGTAGGCCCGTATATTTGAACGCTTAGTCACCAGGGAGTGGAACTCTTTGGTAGGGGTAGAAGGATTAGGAGGTGTGGCCAAGCCAGTTCTCTTTCTTTCAGGCTGTGGGTCAAGACACAGCTCTCAGGTACTGCTCCAATGCCAGGCAAACCACCATGCTCCCCACCACTGTGCTGGTAATGGACCCTGATCAAATGCTTTCTTTGGCCTGGTTATTCATGCTGTCTTTTCACAATCTAGAACAGTGACAAAGACAAGGTAGGATTAATTTGGCTTCCACCAAGGACAAACAATACTGTATGGAAGGGGGTGACCTTTGTTCTTATCAAGAGATCTCTTCCCAGAAGGAGATGTGGGGTCTATCAGAAAGGAGTGACAGAGATGGAGATCTCCCCCAGGAGCAGGCGGGAGCTTGAGCAATCTTTTAAGGGGGTGGCTCAATGGCCCCACATAATAGTCATATGTTGGGACTCAGGGCCAGGGGCAGAGTGGGGGCCCTAAAACCAAGCAGCAGTACTGATCTGGTATTCACCTGCAGTTATTATTGTTCAAAGCCCCTCAAAATATACTGTTGGGGCAGGAGCCTATATGGGAGGCACTGAGACTTAGCATTGATGGGAGAGAAAGAAGATGTCTGCCTCAACAGATTCTTGGGACATTGATCGATCCATCTGGTAATCTCCCTTACAGATGAGACAGGGTTGCAGAGAAACCTGTGGCCTATATCTCTGGGGAAACTACCTTTGAAGATGGCCTTTCCACTCACAGAGAAAGCAGGACCCTGGTTTAGAACAGGACTCCTGTTCCCTCGGGAGTTTCCTTGATGGCATCCAGCAGTTCCTGGTGATGCTTGGCATTGCAACTTTGCTTCTCTATATCCTTGCTTTGCTGTTTCTAATCATGGTTACAAAAGACAACAAAGCATTTAGTGGCTTGCCTGGTTCAATGGCCAGCTTTTGAAGCCTCTAACAGTGAGTCAAAAATTTGCCCTCCAGAAGGGTCTCCCCCTCTCCTCTGCTAGTATACTGTTTCATACCCTTCAGAAGGGTCTCCCCCTCTCCTCTGCTAGTATACTGTTTCATACCCTTCAGAAGGGTCTCCCCCTCTCCTCTGCTAGTATACTGTTTCATACCCTTCAGAAGGGTCTCCCCCTCTCCTCTGCTAGTATACTGTTTCATACCCTTCTCAGCCTTGCAGAAAATACAAGGACTTCTTTCTCATCCTGGCAGATAGTAGTCGTTTGGGAACAATTCAGAGACTTAACTTTGACCTTCCTTTGATCCCCTAGAAGCCAAGATGCCTTCTCCAGTCTCCCCATCTATCATTGGGTTCCATCTCCACCACCCTGGGACATGGTGCAACAAAACTACAACAACCTAGAATTCCTTTTCCCTCATTGTCAGCCTTCAAAAAGTGCTAACTCACTCTTAATAGATCTTATTAACATCATGTATGCATTTGTTGATTGCACATGGTAAAGCATCTTTGCATGGTCATAATGCATAGGGTCTTTTATTACTTTTGATTTTGTTTACTAGAATTTTGTTATAAATTTTGGCATCTTTTTGTGTATGTGTGGTGTACTTTATTATTTGTCAGTTTCATTCATATATGCATATATTCATACATACACAACTTTTGCCATTTTCAATGGTCATTACCTCCCTTCTCCTACCCAAACCCTTCTGTCCCCTACCGTCCCCTACCTAGTTTCATGTCTAAAAAAAAAAAATGTTTGTGACCTACTGAGTTTAATTAGAGGTGCTTTTACAAGCATAGTAGGTGGTTACTTACTGGAGCATGGACAAGTTATCAGTGACCACACCACTGAAGAAAATTACACCACAAATATGCAACAATTGGCTGCCAATAAATAGACCATCAAGATAGGGTGGGGACTCAGGAGCCCTTTTCTATGCATGTTGAATAGTGACTAATACAATCTTGTGCAGGTCTTCTTGGGGATAACCATGGCTGTAGTAATCTCAGGGGTGCAGTGATTGTTAGGAAGCAATTTTTCCCCTATTTGAAATAATCCTTCCAGAAGAGGGGAGAGAGGCTCATGAGACTCAGAAAGTAAAAATTCATAAGTCTCAGAAAGTTCCTAAAACTAACAAGATTCACAAACATCCTCCCTGAGATTATAAAATCAATAAACTGCTGCGGGAAAAGACACTCAGAGCAGTAGAGCTGCCTAGAGGAAACTTTCTGACATGCCGAGACGAGATGTCTACAAGTCAAAGAACTCCAAGGTTGAAGACTGCATGAGTCATCATCAATGCTCAGTGATGCAATTGCCCTGCAGTGATTCACGGATCTGTAGGTAACACCTCATCCATGCTCCTATAACCCCAACTATCTTATTGTTTCACCAAGGTGAACTTTGGTGGAGTTATTTCTTTGGTTGATCATTGGTATCATATTTAGAAGTAGATAACTGTTCATGCTGCTCCAGGAAAAGTCACACAACAAATATCCTTGTAAAAAGACATTGTTTCCCAGCATGCCTCACTATTCACCAGCTCGTACATGAACCTTGAGGTAGGGGTGATCACTCAACAGTCATTCCCAGCATTTTAATCAGTTATTAGCCTTTGTATTAACCGCCATGCACTGCAAAAAGAAGCTTCTCTGATATAGACTGAGAGCCATTCTGGTCTATTGATATAAATACTAAGTAGTTAGAAGGCAGTTTTACAATACAAACATTTAGTAAAACAATAAAGATAATTTCCCTTCCTCGCCAGGGGTTAGGACCTTTCCAGTACTGAGAACCTGTAGTAAGAATTTCTGGCCCAGCATTTCCAGCCTAGCCCTGAGGTTCAGACCCGCTCATAGCCTCGCTGCTGCTTAGCCCCAAATATAACCACACAAAGTCTTATATTAATTATATGCCGCTTGGCCTATGGCTCAGGCATATTGCTAACTAGCTCTTGTATCTTAATTCAACCCATTTCCATTCATCTGTCCTGCCAGGTGGCATGTGGCTTACCTGTACTTTTACATGTTGATTTTTGAGTGGCTAGATCACATCTCTCTCTAACTCAGCCCTTCTTCTCCTTTATCTATCCTCGGATTTCTGCCTGTCTATAAGCTGCCTTGCCATAGCCAAAACAGCTCCTTTATTATCCAATGATATTTCACAGCATACACAAAGACATCCCACACCAGGAACCAGGTTTACAATAAACAGTGTGAGTTTCCTCCTGTGGAGCAGGTCTTAAAAACATAATGTTCTTGATTGCCCCTATAATAGCCATGCAATAGTTGAACCCAGTAGTCACATCTTGCCTAAAAGATCCTTATTTTAACTTTCTGGTTGTAACACTAGGTGAGACCATTGGTGGCTTTTGCCTTATAGCATCTTACATGACACCTTCAGGCACTATGAAAGCCAGCCAGCAGAAAGAAGCATCCAGCTCACTTTCAGCTAGATTTACCAATGCCCCACAAACTGTTTTGTGTCTTCTGCAGTAGAGCCTTACTAGTCCTGGTGGGAAAACAACAGCAATGACCCTAGTTTGTATTATACAAGGAGCTTCTGGGACCCCCTTAAACAATAACTCATAGGTGTAAGAGGCACAGAGACCCCTGTGCTCACACATAGGCACCAAGGGAACTTGAGATGTGAGCACACACGGTTGTTCTTTCTAGGGAAGTAATGCATAACCTGCTACCCACCCTGAAGGCTGGGAGTGAATATGTTTAATAGCCTGGTGATCTTTGTATTTTCTATGTGACCAGAGACTACGCTGGCCCCTCCCCCATCATAAGCATGCTTTTCTCAATCTATAGAACCTATTTTTATGGAAGGTGTCACATGTACTATACCGAGTGCATCAACGTAATCATATCCAACCCGTAGTTACTTACTTTCTCTTCTAGAAGATTTGGGTTAATTATCACCATGAAAGTTTTGGGCAAATTGCACTGTGCCTTGGTCTTCTTGTGGGATCCTAACAGAGGGAGCAGGGCTGTCCCCAACTCTGTTACCTGATTTTAGGACCCTTTCCCCCCACCAGATTGCCCCACCCAGCCTTAATAGAAGAGGAGCTGCCTGGTCTCACTGCAGCTTGATATGCCTTGGCTGGTTGATGTCCATAGGAGACCTGCCTTTCTCTGAAGAGACCTGGAGAAGGAGTGGATGGGGGTGGTGAAGGGGGGATGGGGGACTGGGAGGAGAGGGGAGGGAGAGGAAATTGCCATGGGGGGATAAAAACAAAGAAATTAATAAGTACATAACTAAATAACTAAAATATTCCAGCCTTTGGAAAATAGGAAGAACCTGAGGGATTAGACTCTATGCCACAGAAAGGGACCCTGGGATAGAGTTACTATCCAGAAGAATAGTAAATCAATTTACCACCTCCCCAGGACCCCAGAGCCTAGGGTCCTAACAATCTTCTACCCATGCCAAGGCACCAACCAACTCTCCCCTCCAAAGCACTTAACATGGCCAGGGTCCCATTTCCCAATGTCCAGGGAGCTGAGGGATTCCCATTCTATTTTCCACTCTTGACAAGTCCACTGCTTATTAACCACTCCCAAACAGAAATCAGCCAGGACTGGTGGTTATGCTTGGACCCTCAGCCCTGAACTACATAGGGATAGGAACTAACCAGACTGCTGATTGACTGACAGAACTCATTGTAGCTGAGGTGAATTGATGTTAAAAGGGAGTAAAGGTTGTCTAATATCCAAAATGTTTAACCTAGGCACCTGCCCTTATTCTAATGTCTGAACTCCTGGCATCAGCCTCATGGGTTAACTCATCCTTAAAACAGCAGTATTACCATGCTCCTGAGACTACTATCTGTGGGTGTATACTAACAGCTTGAATAATGTGCTTCTTCTGGTGTTTCCCAAACTGGAAAACCCCTCTTATGCCCCTTAGTATGCAATCTGCCCCAGGTATATCTATACAATGGGGAAGAACGGGAAATACATTTTAATGTGGACCATGGACCACAAAGAAAAAATAGTACGCTATCCATCTTTATCCTACAGCTCAGAGCAGGCCTATTTGGATCAACAGCCATGGGTACATCACATCAGCCTTTATCGTGGAAGATCAAAGCTTAAAAAAAAAATAAATAAATAAATAAATAAATAAATAAATAAATAAATAAATAGAACTAGGTGGACAGGTTGACCAAGACCTATATGTATTAAAAGATATTTTTTTCATAACTAAAAGGACATTTAGATTCCCTTGCAGAGAGCTTAGACTCACTTGTCATGCGATAAGGGGGACTATATATGGCTTTGGGGAAAACTTGCTGTTCCTATGATCATTAATTAGGAGTAATTTTTAAAAAATCTAATCATGGTTGGGGAAAACTTCAAGAATAGAGAAAGACATAAACCAGATCATTGGTACCAGTCTCTGTTCTATTGTTCCCCAGTTGCCAACACTGGCTAGGCATTTAATCCTTATTCTTACTGAATTAACTGAAGGGCTCTGCATCTTAAACTATATGGCAATTACCAGTAAGAGGCCATGATTTGGTTCATTCATTAAGAGCAGTAGGGAATGTAACTGGATCCCAGACTGTAATAGGCCCCCAGACCTTAGCACAATTGACCCCATGATGGAAGCATTATTTAAGCCATAAAACTCAGCACACAGACAGCACCACCTGCCAAAACAAAACGAAGAGCTAACCCATCAAAGTCCATAGCTCTGGGAAAGTCTCTAAATGTACTAACCTTGACTTTTGGCTTCTATGGGTTCTGGTTCCGGCTAACTGTTCTAATTAACATGTTAACCCAGGGTGTGGATTTTGCTCAATATCTCATCTTGAGAAAAGATTAGGGCTACAGGATCCCAAACATCCAGTGTAGTCTCTGGCCATGTAATAAAAAACTTTCTATTGGCTTAAATCTGTGTCTGGGTAGTTTTCTCTGGTGGACACTCATTAACAAAATGTTCATCAGGCTTCACTGCAGACAACTGAATTTCCTCTAACTCATTTGTGAAAAGATTTAGTGCAAGATATCAAAGAGGAAGACTAGAGAGTTCAACACCAAACTGGGGCTCCAGCAACTCCAAGAAACAAGTGGAGTTAGCAAGGGGGCAGGCTGGCTCCAGGTCCTGACAGCTCCACTTTAATGCTCTCAGATCAAAAGGCTGCTGTAACTGTCATCAACCTAAGAGCTGAAACTCACAAGACTAAATCCATGGGTCTCTATCACCCCGCCTCCTGGAGTCCCACAAGGCCACAACTTATTACACCAAGCCTGTAGCTCAGTCTTGAAGGTGCTCTTTTCAGTGGAAGAAAGGTTACATACAGAAGCCTTGCCTTACTGAGCAAGAAATCATTCTTAAAAGGAACTTGGATTGTTTTTTAAATAGACACTTTTCAGTATTTGTCACAGAACTCTTTTTAAGTTGTGCATATTAATGAGTGAGTGACATGCGTACGTGCGTGAGTGCATGAGTGGGTGTACGCACACCTTCGGTATAACTAGTAAAAACTGAAGACTGGGATGTGTGTCAAAGCAGAGCCTGGATTCCATATTCATTCTTCTGGTTTTGGTAATTCTTGCCCCTAACACCTATCAACGGCCGCCCCTTTCTATTTCCGGTCACTATTCAAATGCTGCTTTTGTTGTGAGAGTTTCTGTTCCCACTGATTTGTGTTCAGAGTGTGTGCCAGCCCCCACTGTTTCCATATTTCTCTGATCATGTCTCACCCTCTGACATTATTTTATGTTGATTCTTTTACCTGAAATTATCTCTCTGAGGACAGAGGCTTTTACCTGCCTCAGGCACTAATATGTCCCCAGCGTATCTTCCAGAGGTGAATACATGTCAGCAACAACAGTGAGTTAAGAGCTTGTGTAAGGCAGTGAGTGTATGCAACCAACAAGGTGACTCTTTTATATACACATTAGTATTATTATTACCCCATTCATATTTTGTAAGACAACAAATGTTTATTAATACCTGGTATATTAAACAAAAATTGGTTAAAAAAAAAAAAGGAAGGGTCTATTCTCAGAACTTACCAAAGTCACATGGTAGAAGAGATAACATCCATATTGTATGGAAGCAGCATTAGCCTGTGTATTGTTACAGGCCTAACAAGATGATCCCAGAAATCTTGGGGCTTCCCAAAACACCATCTGTTGTTCCCAGGCTACAGGGAGACCAGACCCCTTCTATACCACAATGCCACCATCTTCAGGCTCCAAAATTCTCTGAAAGAGCAGAGACAAAATAGGAAGTGACTTTGGAGGCTGTAGGGCCAGCCCTGAATGTGGCATGCATTCATTTCTTTATATTCCATCAGCCAGGACTCCATCACACTTTCCCTCTAACCCAGGGGAAGGAGATGATCTAGTTATAGCCCATGAAGCAAAGGCTACAGGTCTGGGCAGCATCCCAGCCAGTCACTATTACACACATTTCAGGGACATTTTTTCATGAGTATATCTCTCACAGAAACAGTTTTCACATGTGGAACCAGAAAAATCTAACATCAAAGTCAGGCCACATCAGACTATGTGACCTTGATGGTTATTTGTACTCTTTAATCTACATTCCAGCTCTGACAAATTGAGATTGCTAAGGAATTTGATTAACTTGTACAGAATGTATGCAATCTTACATGCAATACACAGAAGATAGAAACATTTAAAAATAGAATAATTAGGAAGAAGTGGAGAGAGAAGACAAAAGGGAACAGAAGAGAGAAAGAAATGAAGCTGTAAACATAGACACAATGCAGGTTGGCTAGAAACTACAATGAAAGGCCTTGAATAGAAACAGATACTGTACAGAGGCATGAGACAGCACGTGTGTTCAGAAAATCAGTGGTGTATTTGCATAATAAAATTAGTTTTCTTGGAAACCACTCCTTCCAGAAAATATCAGAAACAAAGAGACTGTGAGGCTGTGCTCGGGAGCTGTCTTGAAAATACAGGAGCCACCATCTTCTTAAAGCTACACATTCAGCTCACTGTCCAGGCCTGCCTGGGGCTGTAGAGCGGTGACCCTAACTAACTGGAAGAGGGAGGGCTGACTGCTGTCACTGTCATCTAGGTTAGGGGAGCGAGACCAGAGCCACAGGCATGCTAGAGGAGAGGGTGTGATATTCAACTCAAAGGAAGCTGGGAGGAAAGCACTGAAGACTGGAGGGAAAGTGGGTGTCCAGGGCGACTCCCAGGTATGTGTTTGGGGCACCAGGGAATAATGGCACCTCAGATGGGTAGAGCAAAGAGGTCACTCTTCAGTCTTCTGCAATTGCTCTGCCCATTGCACTTTATTCACCAAAGTCTAATGTTCTAAATACACTCCCTGGAAGAATTTTGAGGTTCCCTCTAGCAGTCTTTCCCCGTAGACCATCACTTTGTGATCTAATCTTTTCCTTTTAAAAGGATCATGTGCTCTTTTGCAACTCTGGTGTCACTTTCAAATCAAGCCACAGTTTACTTGTGTGATCACCAGTCACCACTGTACATTTCATGGCTCTCCTTTCACATCTCATCCTCCTTCAGTTCACAGAGCTCCATCCCAGAGTCTTGCTAAACAGCAAAGCGCAAGCTGATATGATGTAAAAATATCCCCCACCCAAATGTTAGTTCAAAAGCCACAGAAAGAGGAACCCCAAGATAAATATAGCATCCATGTTTATGCAAAAGTACATTGGGTCACTGGACTTCCCAGAGGCATGGAAAAATAACACCCCAAATATTTACATGAGCTGTGGGGAAAAAGAAAGCCTCAAGCCAGTGGCTTCTGGGTTGGGTTTTTTTTTTTTTTTTCTAGCTTAAATATTAGGATTTCCATTAGAAACAGAAGTCAGTTTGTCTGCAAAGGGTCCTTCTCTAATAGCACAGCTATTCAAAAAGCCAGAAAGCTATCCAAGAACTTCAAAAGAGAGAATAAAATTACCTGCAAAACTGACTGGTAAAAGATAAAAGGACAAGATCCCTGTTCAAAACTCAAGACAAACAACAGAAAGCATCAGAAGTGCCTGAATGTACGCCTTTGTCTTCCTTTGTGGACTCTTCTTTGACATTTCTTTATTTGCTACTTAATGTCACCTTCAAAAAATTACAACTTTTAAATATGAGTGTGAAGATTGCAGCTCACCATTCCACTTCCCAGTGCAAGAGCATTTAGTTTATATATGGAATCAGCAAAACAAAATGATTCCGATATTGTAGCTTATAAAAACATACACATTTTTCTTATTAGAACAGTGAAACTGTGACATTTTTAAAGTATATATTTCATTTGTTAACAGTATATACATCCTACAAATACTTACTAACAAATAAGAAAGGGCTGATGGGAAAAGCAACCCCGAAATACCTTCCTCTCCCTCTCCTCCTGAGTTATCAGTATTACTGGTTAGCCACCATAAGAAATGAGGCAATTACATGGGAAAGGGTAAGAAAGCATCTCTTTATGGCAGTGCTTCTCAGGATAATACTGTCTTCTTTATGCAAAGAAAGCAAGTTTGGTTTCCAGAGGAAAGTGCAGCTTCTTGGGGCTGTCAATCATCTCTGTTATCTAACAACTTTCAACTTGCCCAGAATCCCCTCTGGACATCTGTATTCAGAAGATTTGTCTATTAGTATTTTTCTCCCTGCAGTGATGATATACTGCAAAGGAACTACTTAGGGAGGAGGGCTCTATCTATCTTAGTTCCTGATTTCGGGGGATACAGTTCGCTGAGGCCTAGAAGGTTTGCCAATGGTAGGAGCTCTTGGCTGTGACTGCCTATGGCTAGCCTGGAACTCAGTGTGTAGACCAGGCTGCTCTCCAGCTCACAGATACCTGCCTGCCTCTGCCTCCAGAACGCTGACATTAAAGTTTGTGTCACACCCAGCTTATCTAGTAGGTTTTGATAAATCTCGTGTTGCTCAAAAAAGATTCCAGCCAAGTCTCCCCCTGCCCAGTAGCAGCCTCCTTATCAGTGCCTCCCTTCCTGCCCTACCCCCATTCCTTGGGAACTCTGCCAAGCCTTGGTGCAGACCTAGTTTTCCTCTTCCTGCAGACCCTCTCAGACCTCCCTTCCAGACCATTCTCATTTCTTTGTGTCAGTCACCCATACCCAGAAGCACTTTCTACCTAGGATCTCCAGGGGCCACCCAAACTCAGAATCGGGTAGCCGGGTTTCATCCTCCATTACAATCTCACCGGTTTCACTCCCAGCGCTATAGCATCTGCTCACAAGTGCCTCTTCTCCAACTTGACCTTATTTCCTAGGGACTCCACCAAATCTTGGTACAAACCCAGCATTTCTCCTTCCTTCATACTCTCTTTGTCCTCTTCTAGCCCATTTCCATTTCTTTGTGGCAGCCTCCCAGTGGCCACACTGGGCTGCAATGCAGGTAGGTGGCTACACTATCCTTCCTGCCCTCCACTATGATCTATCCCGTTCCACCTCCAGCTCTGGAACAACATGCTTGCAGGTGTCTGAGCCTCTTCCTACCTCAGACTCCAACTCCTGCTTCAGACCAGGGTCCCCAGCCCTTTCACTTTGTCTCTCCAGGTTATTGTTTGTCTTACTGCAGCCTGCTTGCAGGAACCCCTTCTCCACCACACCTACATTCCTGAAGGACCTTGCCTCTACATATGCACAGGACCCCCCTTAGATTCTTCCTCAAGCCCATCTCAGTGTTTTCTTCTAGGCCATCACCAGTCCTCTCTGTCATCCACTGGCCTGCAGAAGCTCTCTATACCAGGGATTGATTCCACATCCACCACATATTCCTAAGACTCGAGGACAACAGAAACAAAGGAACAGAACACCCCACACTGGGCAGGGTAACATCCCAGCACTCAGGTGGCAAAGGCAGGCAGATCTCTGTGAGTTCAAGGTCAGTCTTATCTACATAGTAAATTCCAGGACATCCAGAGATACATGGTGAGATCCTGTCCTAAACAAACAAACAAAGCAAGCAAGGAAACAAACAAAAACACACAGAAAGAACACCCACATAGCAAAGGGAAGACCAGATATTAACATTCAAAATCACTTCCACATTCCAACTCCAGATGAGTAACCAGCATAAGACATAAGCTTTAACACCCTAGACATGATGCTTCTAGCAGAATGCAGGGAACTATTACAGTAGCCCCTAAAACTGGAATATAACTAAAGCATAAGACAAAAACTTCAACAACCAATTATGAATGTTTTTCAAGGGTCTTAAAAGGGATGTCAACAAATTCCTTAAGGAGGCCTATGAAAACAGTGGAATGAAATGAGGAAAATACACCATAACATGAATGTAGAATTTGACCAAGAAATACAGTCAATGAAGAAAACCTAAGCTAAAATAAAACTGACAATAAAAAATGTAGAAAGACAAACAAAAACCTCAGAGTTGTTTCACCAAGAGAATACAAGACATGGAAGAGAGACTCTCGGGCATAGAAGAAACAGAAATCTCAATCAAAGAAAATGTTAAAACTAAAAGAATCTAGGCGAAAAATATCAAGAAAATCTTGGACATGAAAAAAATCTATGAATAGTAGAAATAAAGGAAGGATAAAAACCCAGGTCAAAGGAACACAAAGTATTTCTATCAAAACCATGCAAGAAATGTTACCCAACTTAAAGAAAGATAACTATCAAAGTACAAGAAGCATATAGAATACTAATAGATAGGACCAGAAGAGAAATTCCCCCATGACACATAGTAATCAAAATACTGGCCATACACACCCAAGAGGGAATACCAAAAGTCTCAGGAAAACTCGTCAGAATAACAGCTGATTTCTCAGCAGAAAATTTAGAGGCCAGAAGACTTGAGCAATGCATTTCAAGTACTAAAAGACAATGACAGTAGCCTAAATAATATACCCAGAAAAACTATCTTCCATGATTGAAAAAAGAAGAATTTTCTTCCACAATATAAACAGCCTGCAAAAAAAATTACATTCATGGGGCTAGAGAGATGGCTCAGTGGTTAAGAGCACTTGACTGTTTTTCAAGAGGTCCTGAGTTCAATTCCTGGCAACCACATGGAGGCTCACAATCATCTGTAAGGATCAGATTCCTTGTTGTGTGGTTGGAGACAGAGCATTCATATACATAAAATATAAAAATAATTTTTAAAAAAAACTACATCCTACAAACTAAACCTAAAGAAAATACAAGAATCATTATTTCAGGCTGATGTGAAGAATGAGCATAGCAGAGAGATAGTGAAAAGAAGTACAAGGGCACAATAATTAAAACATAAAATATTGGGGCTGGAGAGATGGCTCAGAGGTTAAGAGCACTGACTGTTCTTCCAGAGGACCTGAGTTCAATTCCCAGCAAAACCACATGGTGGCTCACAACCATCTATGATGAGGTCTGGTGCCCTCTTCTGTAAAACTGTATGCATAATAAATAAATAAATCTTTAAAAAAAAAAACATAAAATATTATTGAGACTACAAACAAAAATACCAAAAGGTAAATAGCATAATGCTGAAAACTAATACACACATTTCAGTAATAATTTCAAATATCAATGGCTTCATTTCTCCAACCAAAAGACACACACTGACAGAATGGATTAAGAAACAAAATCCATCTAACTGCTGTCCATAGGAAACACAAGTTAACTTTAAAGAGAGACACTAACTTAGAGAAAAAGAATGGATAAAAGTTTGTAATCAAATGGGACCAGAATGCAAGCAGGCATTACTGCCCTAATATAAATACACTTCAAATTAAATCTAATGCAAAGAGATAAAGAATAACTTTATTCTACACAAGTGAACAGTTACTCCAGAAGATATTACTATTCTAAACATGAATATACCAAATTCAAGGGCATATAATTTAATTTTAAAAATCCACTAGAGGTGTTAAAGCCACAGATTAGCATCAACCAATTAATAGGTGATGTCAACACCCCACTTTCTCCAATACACAAGTCATCTGGAAATAAATAAATAAATAAATAAATAGAAAAATACCAGAATTAATTGGCATCATACATCAAAAGACTTAACCAATATGTACAGAATATTATACCCAACATGGTCTACTCAGCAGGACATGGAAGCTTTTTAAGAATAGACCATATATTAAGACACAAAACAAATCTTTACAAATTCAAAAAGATGGAAATCACTGCTTTTTCCTATCTGACCACAATGCAGTAAAATTTTAAATCGACAGCAAAAATATATCTCTAGAAAATATGCAAACTGATAGAGATTAAGTGACTAATTACTATTACTATATGATGTGTTGGTCAAAGAAAAAAATCAAGAAAAAATAAAATAACATCCTGAAACTAAATAAAAATGAAAATACAACACAACAAAACTTCCTATGAGAGAAACACAGTCCTACGAGGGAAATTTATAGTTCGAAGTGCCTACATTTTAAAAAAATCAGAAAGCACAAATAAGTATCTTAATAATGAAACTCAATACTTTGAAAAGACAAGAATAAAACAAATCTAAATGCTGTCAATATCAAGGAATGCTAAAAATTAGAACACAAATCAACACACTAGATACAAGAAAAAACAATTCAAAGAATCAACAAATTTAAGAGTTCTTAAATAAATAACAAATTTAAGAGTAGATAAATAAAACTGATGGAGCCCTGGCCTGTCTAACCAAAAGAAAGAAAGAACCTGGGGCTGGAGAAATGGCTTGGCAGTTGGGAGCTCTGTTCTTCGGAGGACCTGGGACTCCCAGCATCCACATGGCAGCTGACAAATGTCTTTGATCCCAGGATCTGGCACCCTTGCACAGTTATGCATGTGAGCAAAACACCAATTCATATGGAATAAAAATAAAATATCTTTTAAAAACAAAAATAGAAAAAGAAAAAAAGAATCTAAATTAACAGGGTCAAGAATACAATAGACACCAAAGAAATTCAGAATATTACAAGAGAATATTTTTTAAAACCTGTACTCCAAGACCAGTGACTCATGGCAATGAGCATTTTGTGAGTGGAGCTGATTGAACAAAAAGGTCCACTGTGTGACATACCACAGCTTCCAAGGCCACTAGGATGAATGAAGAGGTGTTGAAAAACCAGAGAAGCAAGGTGGGTTTTTTGTTTGTTTGTTTGCTTTGTTTATAATTAATTTGGGGGGCATACTGCAGGGGTGAGGGGTGGATATGGACATGGGAGTGCATAATATGGAATTGGAATGCATGATGTAAAATTTCTAAAGAATCAATAAAGAATAGTGTTTAAAATAAAAAATAAATAAAAATGTATTCATTTTATTGGAAAATCTTAAATAGTAAATGAATTTCCTGATTCAGCTAAACCACCAAAATTAAACTGAATCAGAAGTCAACAACCTAAAGAGACCCATAACAAAGGAGGAGATTAAATTAGTAATAAAAACCTTCCAGCCGAAAGAAATCCAGAGTCATATGGAGTCAGCAGAATTCTACCAGACACTCAAAGACTAGACTGCTAGTCTTCTTCAAACTATAGGATGGAGGGAGGGAGGGAGGGAGGGACAGATGAGAGAGAAGTACAAGCCAATATGACTAATGACCATAGACGCAAAAATACTCAATAAAATGTTGGCTACTGAGTGTGGTCCTGAACTATATTTGCCCTTTTGTTTTTCCTCCAAAGTTGTTTTTGCCAACAAGATGTTTTTGTATTATGGGTTCCTGGAACCCCACTGAGGCCTGCCTTGTGTTTTCCTGTTTGGAAAATGTTTGTCTGGACCGTTGATGAAAACAGAATGACCATTCCTTGAACCCGGGAGTGAGGAAGGTATATATACTGTGATGGGAAAACAAACGGGAGGAGAAGAGAGATCCCTCCAGAGGGCGAACACCGGTGTCTTGAGTGCTGATTTATCAACTCGGTGCCCCTTGCCATAGCTTCAGTCCCAGGTCATGCAGGTGGCGGCAATAAAATACTTGCAAATAGAATACAGACATATATCAAAAAGGATATCCACCATGACCAAGTTAGCTTTCTCTATGAAATGCAGAGATGGTTCCACAGAGGCAAGCCAACAAATGCAATAAACTGCATACATGAACTTCAAGACAAAAATCACATGATCATCTCAGTAGTTGCAGGAAAAGCTTTTGAAAAAAATCCAACATGCCTTCTTGATAAAAGTCCAAGAACATAGGACTTGAGGGATCAACACAACAAAAGCTATATATGAGAAACTCACAGCCAATGTCACCCTAAATGTAGAAGAACTTGACACAATCTCACTAAGAGAGGAATGAGATAGTGTCCACATCCCTCTCCTTTCCAACATTTCGCCAGAAGCACTAGCTTGAGCAGTGAGGCCACAGAAGGAATTAAGGGGGTACAAATGGGGAGAGACGAAGTCAAACCATCCCTATTGCAGATGACATACTATACATTAAAGATCCCCAAAATCCTGCCAGAAAACTTACAGCAGCAATAAACAAATGCAGCAGTGTTGCAGCATACAGAATCAACTTGCAGAAACCAATAGTGTTTTATACACCTAACAAGTATAAAGAGAATGAGATCGTGGACACGCTTCAATTCACAACAGCTCAAAGAAAATAAAATAGCTAAGGGAAGGAAGGACCTCTACAGTAAAAACTTCAAACTCCCTAAGAAACACATGCAGAAAAACACTAGACATGAAAAACACCCCATGCTCATGAAGTGGAAGAATCAACATTGTGAAAATGAATATTCAAAATTCATATGAAGCAATAGAAGACCTCAAACAGACAAAACAATCTTGACCAAAAATAACAAGGCTGCAGAGATCATCACTGCAGATATTAAGAAAAATTACAAAGCCAAAGCAATTAAAAGCAATGTAGTCCTGTAATTGATAAATGGATAACAAAAAATATAGTATGTATACACTATGAAATACTGCTTATCTGTAAGTAAAAATGAAACCATGAATTTTGCAGTTAAGTACGTGGAACTAGAGAAGATCTTACTGAGAGAGATAATCCAGACCTAAAAGAGAAACATCAAATGTTTTCTCTTATTGGAGGTTCATAATCCCAAGTCTTCAGAGGTGCATACATAGCCTGTAGTAATTACAGAAACCAGGAAAGTAAAACTGAACTGTTACAGGATAGAGGTTCAGGAACAATAGAGAAGGAAGTAACAAGTTATAGCAACCAGATCAGAAAAATGGGAAGGGGAAGGAAGTAAATACAGGAGAAGTGAGACAGGTAAAATAACAATATGGACGTCTGGAAAAGCTACAAAGAATCATACTGTTAACTATTTACTTAAAACAAATAAAACCATATGACGCATGTAGTTCAGTGTATGAATATACATGCATAGTTTTAATTAACTTATCTCTTCTGAGCTGATGTTGCTCCCTCCGAGAGCCAAAGACCATCTAACCAAACCCCTACTACCTGACATGAGAAGCCCTCTTTGGGTTATCTGGGGCTGTCAAAGAGATTCCCAAAATGTACAGCCTATTGCTATTGCCCTCAGTTGCCCCCCAGAGGAAGAAATTAAGGCCCTACTGCTGAAGAAACCATATTCTTCAGACACAGGGCTCACAGGCATTAGAGGCCCTCACTCTATGTCCCCTTGCCCAATCCTAGAATCCTTACTCAATCCTTAGAATGCTATCTGGAACTGACCTAAATGTCCCCTGAGGACTAGCTTTTATGACACCAGAAAGCACCATGCAAACTTCCAAAGGAGGCAGGCGACCAACAGTCCTACTAGGCTATGACCAGCATGGAACAATATATCTAAGGGTGCAGTATTGACTCACATACCTTGGCAGTAACCAACAGCTCTCTCATTGGATTTGAGACTTATTCACCAATAGAGAGACCATGTCTAGTACTGAAAATCTAGCTACTCAGTGCTAGTGAAATTAGGGCTATAGAAGGAGAATCTATAACCACTAATTTACTAAACCAGCACAATCTCTAACAATAATCTTTAAATATTTATCCTACATACCCACAGATAAGTGTAGTCTTTACTCCACATCAAGGAAACTTCTCTTTGCAATAGAGATCACTACAGAAAACCACACCAATCAAAATGCAGCACTGTAGAGCCCAGACCCAGTAAGTGTATCTCCAAAATACTCCCACACCTAAGACTCAAGAAACATGGGCAGAAGGCAGGGCAGAAAGATTATAAGAGCCAGGGATCAGGGACTTCGTTGTGAGGTTGTGTCTTCCAGTAACATGAGAAGTTACACCCAGAAAGTCTCACTAACATGACCACTCAAGCATGACCTGAACAAGCATGACACCAATAGACATCCCAAACTGAATGGGAGAAAGCCCAGGAGGCCTCAGCCTGACACAAAAAACTATAAGCAACCAAGTAACGCTGAAGGAGGAAGGAGGCTCCCCCAGGGAAGAGCACACCTATTGGTTGTCCAGTGCTAAATGGCCAGTCCTAAAAGCATACATACAAATAACATTACATGACTCAACAGGTTATAATTGGGAATATATGTACATACAAATACATATGTGCATGTCATAACAATCAATGAAAAGAGAGGCCATGTGCTAGGATCATGTTTGATGTGGTATGGTACTATAATGAGTTTACCAGGTTAGCTGGATGATGGCTATGAATAGAGAAGCCTCATGCACAAGAGACGGTAGGTGGAAGGTACGGCAAGAGAGGTCATGGCAGGCAGACACAGAAAGAGACACTACATAGATGGACTTGATTATTAACAGAGAGAGAGGGAGGGAGAGAAAGAGATAGAGGGATGGAGGGAGAGAGAGAGAGAGAGAGAGAGAGAGAGAGAGAGAGTGCTCCCGGGAGAGAAAAAGCAAGAGAGAGTGTCCGCTGATGTGAATTCTTCTTAAACAGGGCTTGATGTCAGAACTCAGGGCAGGGAGTGGCTTTGGAGGTTAGGGCAGAATCCTAACACCATGAATTTGAAGGAGAATGGGGAGAGGTTTGGAGGAGAAAAAAGGAAGGGAGAAACATTTTAATTAACTTATAATCTCAAAAACAAACAATGAAAAGGACGTGTCAAACCTTCAGGAAAGATAACACTATTTTAAGTGACATCACATTTCACAAAATAACTTCAAATTTTAAAACAAAAAAGAGGCATAAACAAAAATAAAACAAAAATTCACAATTATGATAAGAAGTTTTAACGTAATTTTCTCAGTGATTGAATGAAAGTAAAAAACAAACAAAGAGTCAGGATATTGAAACAATGTCATGCACAGTAGAGGATAAGATGATTGACAAATGAAATTCTGCCTCATTCTTAATCCATGTTCTTCTAAAGAAAATACAGAAGATTTAGAAAAATCTGACTAGTCCATAAAGCAGACTTTGATAAATTCATACACTGAAATTGTAAACTATGCTCTCAGACCACAGTGAAATTGAACTAAAAATCAATAATAAAATGGAAAAAGTTCCTAAGAGTTATAAAATGAAACAATAGGCCAGGCAATGGTGGCATACACCTTTAATCCTCAGCACTGGGGAGGCAGAGACAGGTAGATCTCAGTGAGTTTGAGGCCAATCTGGTCTACAGAATGAGTTCCAGGACAGCCAGGGCAGTTACACAGAGAAGCCCTGTCTCAAAATAAATAAATAAATAAATAAATAAATAAATAAATAAATAAATAAATAAATAAATAAATAAATAAAATGAACAAATATGCTTCAAATTATCCTATTGACCAGAAAGAAAACCTGAATGAAATTTAAAGTATTTTGAAGGAAATGACCATAGAAATATGACATCTCAAAACTGATGTAATTTAACAGCTTAAAATCACACTTAGACCAAAAAAAAACCCTAAAGTATAGCATAAGCATGTATATTAGAAAAGAACATAGATTTTAAAAACAAAGAGATAAATGCATCTATATGACGTTCTTTAAAGGCAAATTAAATTTTAAAAGGAAGAAATTAAAATCAACAACAAAGATCAGAAATTAATGAAACAGGAAATGAACACACAGCAGAGAAAACCCACAATACCAGAGGTTCTTTGAGAAAGCTAATTCAATTGATGAATCCCCAGAGATCAGTTAGGGGCAAAAGAAGATTTTTTAGCAGACAGAATTATCAACTAGGAGTAAAAAGGGGAAGTCCTGCTGTGTCCTGTGAATTGCTGCCAACCTCACAGACTCTGGGGGACACAGCAGGACACTGTAAACTATGTTGCAGTTTGGAGACACAATCAAGCAAAATCCTGGAAAGACACAATTTACCAAACATATACAAAAATAAATAGGGTATCTAAATAAACCCATGTTAGTTTTAAGTTTTGAATCTGTAATAAATCATTCTCCCTAGCTCCAAACCAAGGAAATAAAAGGCTAGTTGAGTTAAACAGTAAAATCATCCAAATATTTATAAACTCTTAAAGAGAATACCAAAAGAAAAAAATCTGTTTCATGAGGCTGCTATAATTTTGATAGGGGAATTGATAAGGAGGTGAAATATAGGTTCATCTTTCCTAGAAGGGACGTTCAGTAGACATCACAAACAAGCTCACTGCAGAGGTGACCCTACATTTATAACTATCAGTGTTATGTGCAATGTTGGCAAGAAAAGAAGTGAATCGAGCAGTCGCAACAAAACCTATGCTAACAAAAACTCAATATCCATTAGTTAGGGAAAAAAATTCTTGATGAACTAAAAATAGAAGACAATGTACTTAATCTGATGGGAAAATGTTGGTCAAAATGCTATGGTACGGATGTGAAATGCCTTTCACTGGCCCAGGTATTCAGACAGTAGCTGAATAGCTCAGCTGGTAGCAGGATTGGGAGAGGGTGTGGAAAACCTTCAAAATAGGTGACATAGCTGAGGAAGAAGCATTACTTTGCGGGGCCGACCTTTGAGGACTGTAACCCACAACCCCAGGCTGAAGCTCTCTGCTACCCAAACACACCAAGGCAGTGTACGCAGCCACATGTTCTCCCGCACGGCCAAGGCCGTCCCGATCCAACTCCTTCCGCACAAGATGTGCATCTACTTAAATTTTCCGCTGAAACTGCTTCTGTCAGGTATTGGTCTCAGCAAGGAGAAAGGCTGCTGCAGGATGACTGACTTAAAAGCCTCAGGTGCTCTGGGTGGGAAAGCTTACTGTAACACCTGAGGGCTGTTAGGAAGCCTCTGAAAGGGGCAGACACCCACCACGGTGAGCCTCGGAATTGACCTGCAGCCAGACTCTTCCATCCCAGCCCGTTCCTGCACTATAAAACCCCGTGCTGTTTGAACGCAGTCTCTACTCCCACAGAGATTGCGACCCTTCAGTTCTGATTAAAGGGACAATTCTGCTTCTGGAGATAACTGTCGGTTTAATCTCCAAGTTGTCTCCATCAATCCCGGTGTAACAGTGACTAATACCCTCAACGTCCTTTACAGAGGAAAACAATAACTGAATTTAGTACAGACGGAAACGTACTCAAGCTAATGAAGAGAATCTGCCAACAGCACTTTCAGAAAACAGCGTATTTAGTAAGAGCTTTCCCAAGAAGCCAAGAGGATGCCTGATGCCACTGCTTCAGCACCAGGCTGAGTTTATTGTCAGGGTGATACTCAGAGGGAAAGGGGGCTTAACAAATAAAATTGTCAGTATTCACAGGCAAAAGAATTGTGTATTTGACAAATCTAAAAGAACCCAGGTTATAGAATGAATCAAATTTCAGCAAGTCCAGGTGCATAGAGTCCAAATCATGGCTTCTTAGCTTTGTTTACTCATGACTTCAGGTATTAGGTGTTTAAGCCTAATATATATGCCAAACATTCACTGGTAATAAATCATAAAGAAATATACTTTTAAAACAACTCTTTTATATACCATTTATATATCATTTCTTTATTTTACCATTTACTAACAATTAAAGCAATTTTGTATAATAATGAAAAGGGTGTACCTGTTTGTCTTTAATAAAGAATTACCTCTTGGTCAAATATTTATACACATTCAATACTTTTCAGAGCTTGTTAATAATTTTATAATCATCAGTGTAAAAACACTGCTTCATATAACTATGTTGTTCAAAATGTCAGGCGTATTTTGGTGTCAATTCAGAACCTGGAAATCCTGCACTGATCTCAAGCAGACACTCCTTCAATGAATCAGCAACTCAAGCAGCCATTTTTAAAAAAATATGTATTTACTTCTGGGGGCCATAGAGAACATGGAGGCCACAGGGCAGCCAGCAGGGATTGATATTCTCCTTCTACTATGTGGGGCCCATGGATTAAATTAGCTCTTCAGATCGGGTGTAAGTGCCTCTTTCCACAGATCCACTAGCCAGCTACTTTAAACAGCTTTGGGTTTGCTTTGTTTTGTTTTGCTCACATATATTTATACTTCCCAAAACATTACAGTCCAAATATGTGCAAACCTGACATATGCTGAGGGATGACAGTAGGAAAATGTCTCTGTTCGTCATGATTAAACCATTACTTATGCACAGTAAAATCACTGCAGCTATAACATAGAACAGTTTATATGAGCTCCAGGAAGAGTTTGTTGGTGCTTAGTGGAATGGTGGCATTCACAACGGTAAAAGGCATGGGTTGTATGTTCAGTACTGAGGCTGCGTCATGCAACACTGACAAGCTCTGCCAGAAATGCTCTGAATTCATTACATACTTGTTTTCAGCTGATCTGGAGTCAGTACACATTCAAAAACAAAGTTCCCATAACTCACACAACCAGTTACGTAGTCCTGTGTAAGAAGCTGTGGGACAAATTCTATGCACTAAATATAAACAAACATGTTCATTTATAATATACATGAAAATTAGCTATAATGATATTATAAATATTTAGAGACCAGCTGAGAGCACCCTCATGACTTTGGAGTATATAAAGTTTATAAAAGGATTGTAAAAATCCCTAGCCATAAAGAGAAAGACAGATGAATTGTTCTGTACCAAATCTGAAACAGTAATTCATGAGAAGGTACTGCCAATGACCAAGAAGGGAAGCCAGAGACATTTCATACTTATGTCCAAAAAATTCATGTCCAGAATTTGAAAGACCTACAAAACAGTATGAGAAAGACTGAGAGATTTGAACAAATATTTCACATTTAAAAAGTGATCTAAAATAACATTTAAATATGATAAAATCTTTTTGACGTAGGGGTTCACACATTTAATCTCAGAACTTAGGAGACAAAGACAGGCAGATCTCTATGAGCTCAAGGCCAGCCTGGACTACAGCGTGAATTCCAGAGCAACCAGAGATATACAGTAAGACTCTGTCTCAAAAAATAATAATAAACCATACAATATGAAAAAGTCAGAAACTCATAGTTCATCAGAATGGCTAAAATGAACACAATATCTGTTGAGAATGGCAGAGCACATATGCCGGTGGAGTGCCAGCTCAGTCATATTAGAAAGTTATCACAGAATATTACTTTAACTATGTAAAGATGTGTTACATTTGTTTGATGATGTAAAGATGTGTTGTTTTGCCTGCCTAAGGCACCTGATTGTTCTACTGAAAAGCTGAGTGGCCAATGGCTATGCAGAGAAGGAATAAGTAGAAAGAGGAATCTAGGCTTGAGAGAAAAAGAGAAGGAGCCGGACACCTGGACCAGCAGCCGGCAGCCACCAAACACTGAGGAAGCAGTGAAAGACAGACATACAGAATGAAAGAAAGGTCAAAAGTCCTAAGGCAAAACATAGATGAAGAAAAACAGGTTAAAATAAGTTATAAGAGCAAATGGGACAAGCCTAAGCTAAGGCCAAGAATTTATAACTAATAGTAAGTCTCTGTGTCCTGATTTGGGAGCTAGTTGGTAGCCCAAAAGAAAGCCTGCTACAAAAAGTAATTTATCAACACTTTCTGGATACAGTTTTGCATAGTCTACAAGCCAGGAATTGCACCCCCAAGCATATGCCCAGTAGAAATAGGTGTGTATATCCACAGAAGACATGCAGAATGTGCACAACCTTGCTGTCTGTCTCAGCCCCAAAAGTGCATTAACACGATTCCTTTTGACACTCTCCTTCTGAACTGGGACAGATTAATCTGCTTATCCCTATGTTTTTCTCAGGGCACAGTGAGATTGATGTGATATAAATGCCTGAAACATTGATAAATATACAATTAATTATGTTTGGGAGAAGACCAGCATCTGAGTCTAAAAAGAAAAAAATAATTAAATTAAAAAATATTTTTTAAAAACCTACCTTCTTATACCAGGGAACTTTGTTGACCTACTGTCAGAATGGAAAGTCAGCTTTTGAAAAAAATAGAATTTAAATTTAAAAGCAATTCACTCACATAATATTTTGAAGGAGAAAAAAATACAGAAAGACATAAAGAAATTCCTACCTCCCCATTAATTTCTCAAATACAACTATTGATTTTGTGCACTCTGTGAAGAAAACATATCCTTAGAGTTCTTCATAAACACATATATCCCATTCCTTACCTCTACTCCATAAAGGACACACTACAAATATCAATCCACCTCATGCTCTCTTTCCTACCAGTCGAGACATACATGATATGGCAATCCCACAGCCATAATCATGTATGATGCTTCCCTGCTCAGACCGTGATGAGTGACAGACATCTTTCATAAAGCTATCTTTTTGTAGTTTCCTTAAGGTAATTTCTCAACAGCAGAAATGTGGGTTTGGGAGCACGTGGTTTTTAAAAGCTCTAACTTTTTCACTTGGGCTGTAGGGGAGGAACATAGTTAATAGTTGAATGTAGGCGTTCCCACTTCCTTTTTCTGATTGAAGATGCCCTCTTGCTATTTCAGAAGAGCAGTTTCCCAGACATTCTCACTAGAGCTGGTGTGAGCTGTGTACTGACTTCTGTGAAAGCAAGATCAAGAGCGAGCCCACTGCTGCTTGTGAGGAAATGCCTCCTTCAGTCTCCTCATGGCTGATTCTACTGGTTGTGAGTGAGTAGATGCCTCAATATGGGTCTGGAGTGGGTGGGGCAGCATCCATCTCTCTCTACAACTGGCCCTGTCATCTCCCGAGTTTCGGTGCCACAGAGTTTTCCCATGTGAGGCTGTATTCCCAAACTATCCTGCACAGCTCTGGATTTCCTTTCCTGAGCCCAAGGAAAGGTAGAAAAACTCTTCAAATGACAGGGAAGGAAACAGTAACAATAGCTAAAGAAATAATTAAATAGTAATTTAATTAATAATAATTGAAGTTTCACTTGGTTTTTACCCCTTTAAAAAATACTTTATGAAGTACAGAAAATGAACTACACATGTTTGTTCACACTTTTTTATTTTTATTTTTCAATAAAGTCTCATTTTTTATCTATGTATCCTCTTGTTCAAATTCCCTTCCCCCTCCCACCCCTCCCAGTCACTCTCTCTTCTCCCTATCTCTTTATCTCCTCCCCATCAAGGGCAGGAGATTCTCAAGGTCCCAAGGTGGCTTAGTTCAGCATCCACTCCAGGCAAGTCCAATTTCCTCATCCTAATGTCAAGATTGGGTTAGGTGTTCCACTGGAGGGAATGGACCGGTGCCAGTCCAAGGTGCTTCAGATCACAAGGTGTTTAGTGGTTGTGGTTTGCAGCTTGGGTGTGCTTTGCTTTTTATTTAAAGTCCACTAATGAGTGAGTACATCCCCTGCTTATCTTTCTGGGTTTGTAATACCTTGCACAGGAAGATATTCTCCAAATTCATCCATTTGCCTGCGAATTTTAGGATATCATTTTTTTCTTACTGCTGAGTAGCACTCCATTGTGTAGATGTACTACAGTTTGTTAATCCACTATTCAGTTGAGGGGCATCTAGGTTGTTTCCAAGTTCTTGCTATTACAAATAATGCTGCTATGAACATAGTTGAGCTAATGCTTTTGGAGTGCAAATGTGCATCTTTTTTAATATTTATTTATTTTATGTGAATTGGTGTTTTGCCTGCATGTCAGATCTTGGAACTACAGACAGTTGTTAGCTGCCGTGTGGTTGCTGGGAATAGAACACAGGTCCTCTGGAAGAACAGTCAGTGCTCTTAACTGCTGAGTCATCTCTCCAGCCCATGAATGTGCATCTTTAGAGTATATGCCCAATAGTGGTATTGCTGGATCCTTGGGGAGATTGATTCCCAGTTTTCTGTGAAACCACCATACTGCATTCCAGAGTGGCTGAACAAGCTGACACTCACACCAACAATGGAGGAGTGCCTTTTTTTCTGTGGGATATCCTGCGTTCTGGTCTCTCTCTCTCTCTCTCTCTCTCTCTCTCTCTCTCTCTCTTTCTCTCTTGGATGTGGGTCTCTGTATTTGTTCCCATCTACTGCAGGAGGAAGTTTCTCTAATGATGGGTGAACAATGCCCTGATCTATGAGTATAGCAGATTATCATTAGGAGTCAATCATTATATTTTTGGTTTTTTAAAGACCAGTAGTAGTATTTGACTTTTAGTCTCTGGACTATCTAGTCTCTGGTTCTTGATCATCAAGTCAATGTTGGGTTATCTTTTCCATCTCGTGGAGAAGGCCTTACTGGTTGGTTATTTGCACAGGCTTTGTTACACTATTACCCTAGCATATTTTTCAAGCAGAACACCATTGTAGATCAGAAAGTTTGTGGCTGGGTTACACCATTGTAGATCAGAAAGTTTGTGGCTGGGTTGGTTTGCGTTTCTCTTTTGCTAGTGTACAGAGTACCTTCCTGTACCAGAGACACTAGAGCATAGGAGTAAAGGCTCTCTGTGATGTGGGCATCAGCTCAGCATCTCCATGTTCAATGAGTTGTGTGGGTGTTGACTTCATCAATGGGGCCTTGCTGTCAGTTTGTGGAGAGGCACCTATAGTCTTGAGTTGTTTGGGGATTCCCAGGAAACCCTTTTATCAATTAGGTGTAACCCAGCCCTAGTACTGGAAGCTTTGCTTGCTGACAAGAGATGGCTTATGGGACTCAGTCTCACCATTATTTGGTAATTTCATTTAGATGCCTCCATATACATATATATTTTAGGAAGTTTCTACTGAATTAGTTTTCCATACCATCACTCAGATTCCACTTAATTTTAGCAGTCTCTCCCTGTATTCCATCCTTGAGCCTCCTTCCCCACCCCCTCCCCACTTGATCTTCCCATCCCAGGCCCCTTCCATCCATCTATCTACTCTATTTCCCTTTGTTGGTTTCGCACGTGAGAAGACAAACACACTCGCACTACCAAGGCCACATGAGGGTTTATTTAAGAGAGTTTCCAGGCAGGTACAGAAGCAGAAGCAGGACAGAAGGAGTGATCGACCAAAATATGGCGTCCTTCTTTAAGAGAAGGGGTGTGCACTGGTTTACACAGCCACACCCAGGGGCGTGCCTCCATACGAGGTGCATCCCACCAGAGCCATGTTGACTCAACCATGTGGAGTGCCAGGAATACTTACACCCTTTCCTAAGGAGATCTATCTGTCCCCTCTAGTCTCTTACTCTATACTGCACACTGTGGTTCTACAGATTGTAGCTTCATTATCATTGACTTAACAGCTAATATTCACACATTAGTGGATATGTACCATATTTGTTATTCTAGGACTGGGTTACCTTACTCAGATGGTTTATTTTTTTCTAGTCCTATCCATTTCCCGGCAAATGCCATGATGTGTTCTTTGTTGTTGTTGTTTTGTTTTTGCTCTTGTTAATGGCTAAGTAGTATTTCATTGTGTAAATATACCACACTCTCTTTATCTCTTTATCCAATGGAGAAGTGTCTAAATTGTTTCAAACTTCTAACTGTTATGGACAGAGCAGCAGTGAGCATGGCTGAGCAAGAGTCTGTGTGGTGAGATGAAGGACCCTTCAGGTGGATAGCCAAGGGTGGTGGAATGGGATATTGAGGTAAACGGATTCCCATCCATCCTCCTGAGGAACCAACTGCCACAATGATTTCCATAGTAGCTCTACAAGTCTGTGCTCCCCCCAGCAATGGAGGAGTCTTCCACCTGCCCAACATCCTTGCCAGCATAAACTGTCATCTGCTTTATGGGTCCACTCTGACAGATGTAGGATGGAATCCCAAAGTACTTTTGATTTGCATTTCTCCAATGGCTAAAGATACTGCACATTTCTTTAAGTTAGACAGCTTTCTTATCTATAAAATGGCACCTAAGTTATGGGGGCTGGAGAGATGGCTCAGAGGTTAAGAGCACTGATTGTTCTTCCAGAGGTCCTGAGTTCAATTCCCAGCACCCACATGGTGGCTCACAACCATCTATGATGAGATCTGTAGACTGTATGCATAATAAATAAATAAATATTTAAAATGGTCCCTAAGTTATAGTATTCCTGACAACATTACATAAAATGACATGTGTAATTGCATACCAAGTAGAAACCCCTCAAATGCAGAAGCCATAATGACCACGATATGTGGGTAATGGTGACTAATTGCTTGGTTTCAATAAAACACATGGGTTTAAATCACTCTTGCATCTTCTCCAGGTAGACAGGGGCTATGTGCCTCTCACTCACAGCTGTATTTTCTCTCTCACACACACAACAAGCTGGCTAGCGCATGTGAATTGCTACCGTTGCACCTACCTCCAGTATTATACATTTGCCAGAAAGTAGCATTTTAAAATTTATCTTTAAAGTTTATGGGCAATATCTTCATATGCATAGACATCTAACAAACAATTGACATTTTAGAAATGAATTTTTAATGAGAAGTAATAAAATGGATATAGAAATACATTATTTTATTTTTCAAATAAGAAAAAAACAAAGGCCCCTACTCAGAGCTTTCATCTCTAACTCTTGTTTTTTATTGTTTTTCTTTCCAGCTCCTGTCTGTGGACAATATGGTGAGTTCTTTCTTCTGCTTTGTGAGACCTTGGAAAGAGTTTCTCCCTAATGTCTCATATTTTCCTGCTGAGGCCAACAGGGACTTAAAAGTGATGGCAGGCCCCTTGACACTGTTCCAAGCCAGAGCAACCTGATGCTGCAGTCCCTGGGTGAGATGGTGAATGCAGTGCTGTGGGGGGGCGGGCACACAGGGATGGAGACAGGACCTTTTCATTCCATTGCCAATGAACCCCACTTAGCAATGAAAATCAGTCTTTGCTTCTGCTGCCAATGTGAAGGACTCTTCTCTAATGGTTTCCTCTCTAATCAGACAACTAGGAAAACTAGAAGACATTACACTGTAGGCATGCCTACTGTAACATTATTCCCTCTGCTCATTTAAAAGTAAAGTCATCTGGGAAGTGCATGGGAAGCAAGAATGTCCAATAGTTGGAGCCTTCCAAGGGAAGGTATAGAGTGTTTGAGGTCCTCTAGAGGACTAAAACTATACATCTCAGACTTTATTAAGTGTGCTTTAAAATAGTAACGACAGCTAAATCATACCTGAAAACCCAGAAATTACAGAGTCAGAGTCCCAGAATAGCCATCCCTCACTAGGGTGAGGGAACCAGCACTTATTCAATCCATAAGGCAGGATGACTCTATCTGGCTCCTGGATCCTCTGGTCTCTCCTCCACAAAGAAACCTTAGAACATTGGTTCTGCTGTTAGCAAAGGAAGCAGCAGCCGGAGGAGGAAGAGGAGGAGGAGCAGGAGGAGGAGGAGGAGAAGGAAGAGGAGGAGGACAGGGCAAATCCAAGCAGAGGGAGGGCCAAGAGATCCAAAGGCAGATGATTTACCCTCTGAAATACCCTTTCTATGTGGGCTGCTACCTCAGCATTCCATCCACAATCAAAGTGGGGCTTCTTACATCAATCAAGACAACCCACACAGCTCTTCAAGTTAAGTTCTCTACTTGGGTGATTCTAATTTGTGGCAAGTTAAAATTAAAACACACATTTTCTCAGTCCTTACTCATTACCAATTTCCTGTGTTAGAAGGTCTTGCATATTTGAGGATCCAGCGTAATACCAAGAAGTCTGCCCTTCTCCCCACCACTTACCACCTAATCATGCCCTTATCTAGTTCTCCTGGGGGTGTCACAGGTGACCATTTCTTATTCTGACAACTAATGATGAAGGGTTTATTGAAATCATCTTCTAAGAAATAAGACAGTTAAGTGCATTGATCTCTCAGGCTTTTCTAGTGTCAAAATCTGATAATAAAATTTTTTATTCTTTTAAAGAAAATTCAAAGTTGTGATTTTAGTGATTCTGTAGTTCTTTGTGGGTGTATAAATGACGAGATGGCAAAGGGACAGGTGATTTTATGTAGGACCCACTTTCAGAGCAGGCTAGATAACCATTGGTGTCCCAAGAAATTCTGCTGTCTTTGCCCCCAGAAATTGTCTTGCTCCATTGCCATTAATGAGTAATATCTCTTCCCTGTGGGTGGTGAGTGCTCTTGGATGACATATAGCATTCAACCATCAGTGAACTTTCCAGGGGAGGGAGGCTCTTGGGAATGGTCCAAAGCCAGTTCCCACAGGGACTGTTCTGGAGCTGAAGCTGTAAACATCTCTGCTATAGACTCATTTTCTCTCATCCTTAGAAACTGCGCCTGAATCTGTGATGTCTGTTAACCCTCCATGGACTGCTTTTTTCCAAGGAGAGACAGTAACTCTGGCTTGCTCTGGATCTGACTTCACTGTACCCCAGAAAACAAAATGGTACTTCAATAAAAAACCATTAAGGAAAATCGAAGGACACATCTTAAAGGTCGATGTGTCTGGAGAGTACCAATGCCAAGCCAGCAACTTACATCTAAGCGCTCCTGTGCGCTTACACTTTTATAAAGGTGAGGTGGAAGAAAAGTGAAACTGCAGACACCATTCAGTTCAATTTTCCTATAGATTTAATTACTACTTACCACAAAGGAACAAGTCATTCTATTTCATGCCATGGTTACACAGATTTTAATCTCTATGTAAAACCAGATATAGAACAGAATTAACTTAAATTTAAATCTAAAAATTAATATAATTTAAATTGTCTGTATAAAAATCTATTCAGTCTAGTAGGCAGTAACTTCAACTAGTGCATGCAGAAGGTCCTAACTGTTACTAAGAGCTAATTTAGTTCAGGATGAGCCAAATACACCCACCCACTTCTACCCTGTGGTCCTTAAAACCTGGCCTGAATCAGAAAGATCTTTGTAACTACACAGAGACTTGAGACCTACCCTATATTTACAGACTCAAAACTTGAGATTCTTGAGCCCCAAGAATATGGAGTATTTATAAATTGCTCATAGAGAAGCAATTTATTTGAATGACTCTTGAATCCACTTTGCTTATTAGAAATAATAATTACCATGAGGACTTTCCTATTTATAAACTTTAGACAGAAATTGATTGATTGGTTTCTATAGCTACATGGAGAGGGACAAGAGGAGGAGGCATTTTCTCTTTTGGTCTTGAAGCCTGCTGTTCTGAGGCTGAAGTACTGTCAGCCTTGTGATAATTGCCTTTAATTTAGTGACCAAGAAAAGACACTGTTAGCAAAGTGGAAAAAAGCTCTGCTCTTCAGTCTAATCGTTCTCTTGAACATTTACCTACTGAAGCTTAAATCTACACACCCCATAATGAAGGTCCCTAAATGAGCAGGAAACTTCATAGAGGAAAACTATGGATCCTGGAAATTAGTTTCAGTGGTGATGTGTCTTGAGAATTCACGAGTCAAAGGAGAGGCAAGCTAGCAAGGGGTACAGCTCATTACAATCCCCTATCTGCTTCACAGGCCCACTGATACTGCAAGCTCCACCCGTGATATTTGAAGGAGACTCTGTAGCTCTGAGGTGCCACACAAAGGAAAGTACAGCACCAGAGACCCTGATGTTTTACAAGGACAATTTCCCTCTGCAATTATCTGCTTCAAGTTCCAAGTTCTTTATTCACCATGCAAGCCTGAGGAACAGTGGTGAATACTACTGCAAAAAAAAAGGGGGTTGGTCCCGCTATTCCAATAATGTCCAAGTCCAAGTCAAAGGTACAGCTTTAATTATTCTGAACAGATTAGCCAGAGGCGGGCTCTCTACTGTAGAGGCAGGATAGGTACAAAGGATGGACTGGAAGTCCACTGAAAGAAAACAGTCTTTTGGATGAAAGGATGTTGATAGCCAAAAGCAGCACCTCTCTCTTGCTGGTGTTTGGTGAGCGACACCACTCTGCCTGCTGGTGCTGAGGAAATACTGGGGTTTTCTGCAGAGTACTTAACTCCTCGTGGATGATTGTGATCCTTTCCAGAGCTATTCCCACGTCCTGTGCTGACAGCCAGACCCTCTCAACCTATAGATGGAAGCCCAGTGACCCTGGTCTGTCAGACTCAGCTCCCGGCACAGAGGTCAAAAGTCCAGCTTCAGTTCTGTTTCTTCAGAAACCTCCAGGCTCTGAAGTTAGGCTGCAGCAACTCCACAGAGTTCCACATTCCTGTCATATGGACTGAAGATTCAATGTGGTACCAGTGCAGGGCAGAAACAATGAATGCCCAAGTAACAAAACAAAGCCTGCCAATCAAAATTTCTGTGCAGAGTGAGTATGATTCTGAGATTTCTCAGGTCTGGACTGGAAGTTATACAGAAGCACACACCAGTTTGGGTCACTAGTCTCTATAGAAAGTATTTTCTTATGCCTGCAGAAGTTACACAAGAGAAAATATTCAACTCAGTTAGATATCCTTGATGAACTTAGAACCAAGAATTTTTTTTTTCCTCTTGATGCCTTTAGATAAAACCACTTCTTATTTCTCCCTGACATGTTTTTCTTCCAGCATTATATAGTCCTAAGCTGTGGGCTATGGGGCAGCCCTCCCTCTGAGATGAATGTTCTCTTTGGCCAAACAGGTTTCTAGAACACTAGGTGCCTGATAGAGACTGCTTTAGGACCAGAAAGACAAAGGATAAAGTCTTGGGGAATGAACAAAGCCATGTTGATACCCTTAGAGATGGGACTGAACAGAGTATCACTTTTTCCTAAGGCTCTAAAATAAGTCCTAAGCATGACCATTAGCCAATAGCTCTACCTGACTGAATTTGGTCCATCACACAAGAAATCTAGTTGAGCATAGTAGGGACCCATAGTCTAGAATACCCAGATTGTGAGTGAGGGGGGAAGGAGAGTAGCAGCATTACCCATGAATATGCTCCCATTCCTAAGAAAACAATGTTTCTCCTAAACTGATTAAACTATATTAATCTGCTTCTCAGTTGTAGGAAATGGGTGTTCCTGTGGCTACTGGTTTAAGAATGGATAGTTCAGAGAGGGTGTTCTCCAACAGTCACATCACACGGGTTAGCACAGTCTCTCCTTGAACAGGATTGCTAAACTGTACGTGTTTCCCACCCTCTATTCAAATATCAATATTTTGGTTTTTTTTTAAACTTTATTTATTTATTTGCCTTGGTGTTTTGCCTGGAACTGGAACTACAGACAGTTGTTAGCTGCCACGTGGGTGCTGGGAATCGAACCTGGGTCCTCTGGAAGAGCAGACAGTGCTCTTAACCACTGAGCCATCTCTCCAGCTCCCCAATATTTTGTTTTTTAAGACTAGAGAATAATCCAAAAGGCACTGCCTAAACCAGTATACCTAAACTGTTCCCAGATAGCAGCACAGCTATCCTTCCTTGTCAGTCTGTCCACCTGGCAGATGTGCTGAGAAGTTAGGGAGTGTTGACTCAGGACCACCTTACTCCTGCGTCACTGCTCCATTTCCAGTCGGCTTTGCTGTTCCTCAACTTGGGGCAAGTGATGCCAAGTCTCCCTTTTCCCTTCATGTCCCCATCGCTTTTCCTAAGTGTAGAGCACTAGGTGACATCTCTGCACCTGCCCCATGAGGATGGGTAGACATGAGGTCAGGTTAGGCAGAATAATATTCCTGGTCCATATTCTTGACAAGGCCATTGAGGAATATGAGGCCTTTTCACCAGGGGCAAAACACAGTCTCTGACTTCTTTCCACTTCCCAGAGAGAAACCCAATCCTATTCTCTGGCCACTTCTCAGATAATAGAACAGGTTTTGTCTTCCCCACCCGTCATACATGAGCATCCAATCAGCAATGTCCCACACATGTCAATTTTATTTATTTAGGGGCTTTGGCAGACTTACAAGTACACATTGTCCCATACTCGACATCGGTGTTTGAAGGACAGTTGCTGTTATTCAGCTGTTCAGTAAAAGGAGTCCCCGGGCCCATCAAATTTTCCTGGTACACAGTGGACAAGCTGAATAAAGAAACCAAGATTCTTAAGTCCTCAGAAGCAGAGTTCACCATCTCCAGGGTGAGCAGCAGTGACTCAGGGGACTACTACTGTGAGGCCAGCAACAGTCGCCGAAGCTTCCTCAGCAAAGTGGTCCCTGTTACCATAAAAGGTGCGTGCTGCCAGGCATCATCTAGGAACGGATCCCCCTAACTGCACACAGAGATCCTTAGTGGAGACTCAAGACAGTCGAGTGAAAGCAGATACTCCAATGTTCTGAATAACCTACCAACCATTACTCAAAGACTAACAGAAAAGACTAGAGATAGACAGGAGGGACTGGGGGCAGTGGGGCCCTCAGAGGCAGGTTAAAGAAAATACTCAGGGCTTAGGAATATATATTTTTGTAAATTACAAATTCCTTCTGAGTTGAAATGAAATGGCTCTTGATAAAGGAAGAACGGATGGGATGCTAAACCAGATGCCTCCTGACAAACCTTACTGTAAGCGTAAGAATTTTCAGGGACCCACCCTGAGCACAGTGCTGCATCTTCAAGCCACAGCATGCTCTTTCCCTACCCTCAGGCCCCTACAGCGAGAGCTTCACCAGGAGGCAGAGAAGCCACCCCTCTGGCCCAATCTCCATCTATTGTTTTTACCTAGACTAAAATCCTAAGGTCCTCAGACCTCAACACCTCTCTCTGTTCACTGAACATTTGAAATATTATTCCCACGCCCAGGTAATGGAGCAAGGAGAAGTACTCTCCGTGAGAGGTGAGCAGCAGCCTCCAGAATCAGGCCACATCCAGGATCAGGTTGCATGCTCCAAACAAGCTAGAGCTCCTAACTGCAGTGACCTCTCCCTGCTCACCTCCTCATTAGTTAATAGAGAGGATCATTCTGGGTACTTGAGAGAGGGAAGGACCATGCAGAGAATGTGAATTCAGAAGGGGAAAACTCCTGGAGCAAAGCTCTGACATCCCCCTGAGTGTAGAAATGGAGAACAGAGACTGCCATACACTCACAAAATGCAGGAAAGCAAGTGGATCACAAAGGAGCAAAGATTTGCTGTCAGTCCTGTGGCAGCAAAATACAGATGCACCACCCCCAAAGGGTATCACTTCTGTAAAATGGAGGTGAATCATCTAACAAAGGGACCAGGAGGAGCAAGGCCAGAGGACAGATGGGAAAAGAACAGATAAAAGACCAGCGAAGTCAGGAGACTGTTGACAAGTCTTGGAGGTTGAGCTGTCCCAAGATCTGGCAGACTGGAGACGAGGCATTTGCATTAGCTGGGGACTGAGATCTACAGAACCGAACAGAAGTAACGACATGTTACCCCTTTCTCTCCTTCAGTCCCAGCATCTCAGCCTGTCCTCACCCTAAGCACTGGCAAGACCCGGGCCCTTGAGGGAGACTTGATAACACTTTACTGTAAATCCCAGAAGGGTTCTCCACCTATCCAGTATGAGTTCTATTATGAGGATGTCTTCCTGGACATCAACACTATGCTCTCTGGAGGAGGAGGAGCATTCTTCAATTTCTCTATGACCGCAGAACGTTCTGGAAACTACTCCTGCACGGCTGACAATGGCTTGGGGGCCCAGCGCAGTGAGGCTGTATGGATCTCTGTCATTGGTAAGATCTGGGTTCCTGCAATTTCCAATGCTTCACCGATTTCCCTCTCACCAAACCCATTAGAATTGTGCACCTCCCGACACACACACACACACACACACACACACACACACACACACACCTTTATTTTTTACTGTAAGCACCCTGGCTCTGCCCTAGGCTACCTCCTCAGCCAACTCATTAACTGTGAGCCTCAGTGCTTACCTAGGTTAGACCTGGACTCAGAAGTCTCCATAGCTTTCAATAAATGTGTATGTTCATCTTACACTGCCTCCTTGTGCCCTGTAATGTTTAGTCCCAAGCTAACTTCTCTTCGTCGACAGAGGCTCGCACTTTTCTACAATCACTAACTTTTCTACAGAACAGCAGCATAAACAAAGATGCAAGACCTCAGCTTATCCAGAGAGCTCTAAGCATAGACGACAAAGGGTAGGAGAGGAGGACTAACTAGATTTGACAAAGAAAAAGGAGAGAATGACTTTCTGGGGAAAACATGTTCCTGAATTTTCTAAGGTTTTCATGGTCCTCTGTCTAGAAGCCCATTTAGACAAATGGGTTTGTGTTAAGTAGTTTTCTAGACCTCTATTGAAGAGTGGCAGAAGGATCTATCAGGTCCAAAAGGAACCCAGGAAAGGGCTAACTGTGGTGCCTCTTTGCCTCCAAGCTTTCTCAGCGGAGTCCCCTGCAGGAACCCTGGCTCTCTTGGCTCTTCTCACCCTCCCCTCTACCCTGAACTTCTCCAGCCCCTGGGCTTCCCTTCCCCCAGCTTCTCATCCCTATACAGCCCTGCCATTCGGGCCATGCACCCTCTTGGTTCTGTTTGCCCTTCCGGCCCTTGGCCTCCCTTGGTCTGCTTGCTCCTCTTTTGACCCTTTTTCTTGGTTCTACATCTTGCTCATGTCCGCCTCTCCACCCTCGCAGAATGGCCCAGTTCATTCTGATGGTCATATTCAACCCACTACTTTCTCTCCCTTCCAGATGCCTCTGGCTGTACTGTCCCTCATATATAAAACAAAACAAAACAAAAACCCTTCAGCATACAGATCATGGTTGATCATTATCAAGGTCACTTGTTAAAGTCACAAAGGAGTCACTGGAGGAACAAATTTGCTTCTATTTGTACTTGGAACTTTAAGAGAAAGTGAAAAATTCATTTATTTTTCTTTTTTTTTTCTTTCTAAACTCTATTTATTTTTTTACTTATTTGCCTTGGTGTTTGCCTGGAACTGGAACTACAGACAGTTGTGAGCTGCCATGTGGGTGCTGGGAATCGAACCCGGGTCTTCTGAAAGAGCAGACGGTGCTCTTAACTGCTGAGCCATCTCTCCAGCCCCGAAAAATTCATTTATTTTTCAAAACAGTAGAACATACTGTTGAAAAATACCTGATGTGTCAGACTATTTTGTATCACATGGAAAAGGGGAAGGAGTCTGGGGTGGTGAGAATTTGCTGCAAGGCTGTCTTGGGAGTAAGAAAAATAAAAAAAAAAACAGCATGGTCAGTTTAGGGAAGAACTAGAAGATTTCTCACAATAGAATATATTTCTCAAAATGGAATCGTTGATTTTTAGGGGGGTTTTGATGCTCAGTAAAATAGAAGTTTCCATTACTCTAGTCTTAAGCCCCCCAACTACATCCTCTTTCTGTATTTTCCTGCCTCTGCTGCCCTCAGTGCTCTGTACTCAGCTTCCCCAACTCATGACTTCTGCTAGCCCCAGAATCTATTGCCCTGGGACGCTGCTGCACTGAGTTCTCTGTGTATTAGTCAGCATCTCATCACTGTGATAAAGCATTGACCAAAACAAGCTTGAGGAGGAAAAGGCTCATTTCAGCTTCCAGTTCACCCTCCAGGAAAGCCAAGGCAGAAGCTTGAAGTAGAAGCCACAGAGGGATGCTGTTCATAGGCTCACTCCCCACTGCTTGCTCAGCCAGCTTTCTTAAGCAGCCTAGAAACTTACCCAGGCACGCCCCTACCGTGAACTAGGCTTTCCAAATCAATTATCACAATCAGAGTTTCAAAACTTCAATACAATCAGTTGGGGTTTTCACATTGTTAAGGGTGAAAGCAGGTTATAAGCCAGTGTGCATATTGTGATCTCATGCATGTGTTTGTGCGTTTATGTGTTGATATGGGTGTACTCATATAAGGAAAGATGCAAAAGATCAAGTCTGGTGGTGCAGAGCTCTAATCTCAGCACCTGGAAGGACTACAAGCTCAGGCCAGCCTGGGCTATATAATCAGATATCTCAGGAGAAGAAAAAAGTGGAAGGAAGGAAGAAAAGGAACAGAAGGAAAGATGTGAAATATTCAACAGATGTGAACTCTAGAGAATGAAAATAAATGACAAAAATTCTCAATGTTAATTTATTTTTTAATATATTTGTTTTTCATTTAAAAAAAAAAAAGACGCTGGTGTGAACTAACTCATTCTCTCCCTCAGTTCCAGTGTCCCGCCCTGTCCTCACACTCGGGGTCCCTGAGGCCCAGGTTGTGGTGGGTGATGTGGTAGAGCTTCTGTGTGAGGCTCTAGAAGGCTCTCCTCCAATCCTGTACCACTTTTATCACCAAAATGTCACCCTGGGGAGCAGCTCAGCCCCTTTTGGAGGAAAAGGGTCCTTCAACTTTTCTGCAACTGCAGAGCATTTTGGAAACTTCTTCTGTGAGGCTGACAATGGCCGGGGGCCCCAGCTCAGTGATACACTGGCCCTGAGTGTCAGAGGTAAGTTCAGCTCTTCATACTAGCAATACAAGGAGTATCATCCCTCTGCCACGCCCAGGATGAAAGGTTGGGGCATTTTGCACAGAAACACCTATTGTGTGATGTTACAACTCACCTTCTTCTGCCTCCACAGTCTCCATAGGGAGCTTTGGGTTTTACAGACTAAAGAATTTACACCTTTCCTCTATTAGCTCTATCCTGCCTGATAGCATCCCTCTTCATCTAACTGTGACCAAAAATATCTTCTCACATAGAATAAAGGCTTTTCAAAACACACACTATATTCTGGTCAACAATGTTAGGTGAAAAGGAAAGTCATGGAGTTCAGCGTACTCAGTATCTGCACAATTTCTTTAGATGAATCTGTATCCATCATCTGTAGCTGGCCTGGCTATCCGTGATGGTCCTAAACTTGAAGCCCCCACCCACCCAGGATCTGCATGTGTTGTATCCCACATTTCTTAAAAGCTCTTCAGCTAGACATCTGTGACAAGAGGTTTCCAGTCGGCCTCGTCCCACAGTTCAGACCTCCCTGCCACTACTTATCTGGACCAGTCGTTCCAACATTCCAAAGAAACACACAGATGCTTATATTAATTTTATCCTGTTTGGCCTATGGCTCAGGCATATAACTAGCTAGCTCTTTCATCTTAATTCAACTCATTTTCATTCACCTGTCCTGCCATGTGGCCCATGGCTTACCTGTTTTGTTACATCTTACATCATGGGCAGCTGGATCGTGTCTCTCTGTCTGACTCCATCCTCCTTCTTTTAACTGGGTTCCAATTTCCCACCTACTGCTATAGTGTGTGCCATTGCCAAAACAGTCCTTTATTCACAGCATGCAGACATCCCACATCAGACGTCTCTAGAAGGGATCTGCTGACAGTCCACTCTGGCTTGTGTTTCTTCAGGGTGTCTCTGCCCTGTGAGACACTTTCTTTCATACATAGGGAAGAGTCCCAGGGACCTTCCTTGACCTTCCTCTCCCTCCCTACTCACAGTCAGCCCTATTGATGTCCTTAGCTCTTCTCCATCTCCCTGCCATCATCTAGTCAAGTTCACCATTAATTCAACTACTGATGTGCCGCTCAGTGACCTTTCCACTCCACTCTGGACACTTCAGTCCATCTTCATGCTCTTCTACTGCTTGATAAAGAAAGAGCAAATCCCCAGTGTGCCAGTTCTGACTGAATCTCCAGCTTCCCATGTCATCACACTTACAGGGAGGGGGGGGGGAGCCCTGCTGACTGCTACCCTACCTGTTGCCACAACTCAAATGGACCAGCCCAGTTCCCACCCTCAGTCTCTGCGCATGCTTCCTACCACATGACTTCTTCATTTAGCCCCTCTGTACTAGATCTACCCCACCACCCCGGCCAGTGCACAGCAGGTCTGGGCATTTCCTGTCAAACTCACTTCTCCTGGCAATACTCTCATTTCTCAGATACCCAGCTTTCAGTTGGGTCCTTGTTTTCAGATTTGTGTTGGTACTTCAAAATATACAACATTACACAAACATTCTCATTTCCCAAGACTGGAATAAATTATAGATGAGTTCTGAGAAGGCCACTAAAAACTAATATAAGACGTTTTGCAGTTGGGAATGCCTTTAGTGTGGAGGGCTGTGTTGAAACAGAAGGAACCAAGGACTGATTTTTCTCCCTCAGTTCCAGTCTCCCACCATAACCTCACGTTCAGGGTCTCTGAGGCCAGAGCTGCAGTGGAGGACATGGTGAGACACTGGAAGTTATCACCTCTCCAATCTTGTACCATTTTTATCATGAAGGTGTCCCCTGGGGAGCAGCTCAGCCCTTTCTGAAATAGGAAAGTCCCTCAGCTTCCTTCTGAATATGGACCGCTTAGGGAACTGTGAGGCTGTGAGGCTGGCTGTGTGGTGGGGTCCCAGCACAGTGAGGCCGCGATAGTCAGTGTCGTGGGGAGTTGGAACAAGCAAACACTGGTCTGCACCTAGCCCTTCGGGCAGCTGAATGCAAGAACTGTTTCCTGCCGGGGTATCTCAGCACACTTCCATCCACCACAGTAACCCCCCAATCCTTTGACCTCTCTACCTCCTCTCTTCTTTTTCCCAACAAGTACCTCCTACTTTCTTATCTGTATTTATTTTTTGCCCCACTGTATCTAATTTATGTTGCCTTCATAAACGTGAGATGGGGTCGTTCACTTGTTTACAAGGGGAACTTACCAGATGCTACTACTGAGAAATAAATCATAAAGTGTTTTTATAGCAAGATCATATTGTGCGTTTAGCTATAAAACCTCTATTTCTAAGTTTAAGATAAATTCTATGCATCTTGCCTGCCTTTCCTACTTCTTTGCTCAGTTTCTCAGGTTGTCTCTGGTGTTCATTGTGTCACAGAAACATTACCATAGAGATCCTGCATGAGCTATGCACATATAGTTAGATATTGTTATATAATATATTATATTGTATATATGTCTTATTGAAAACAAATTTTTTCCACACACACTAAAAAAAGTCATAAAACATAAAATCAAAGATCATAATATATGAGCAAAAGATCAGTAAGACCAAAAAAAAAAAAAAAATGCCCAAGCAAAGCAATTTGAGACAAAAAGTCTACAAAAATACCATTGAGTTGCTCTGTGCTAGTCATCTGCTGCTGGGCATGCAGCATATCCTTGAATATGGTGGCCTTAGTCACTGCTCTGTTGCTGTGAAGAGACACCATTATCATCATGGTGGGGAGCACAGTGGTGGGGAGCACAGTGGTGGGCGGGCATGTGCTGGAGCAGCAGCTGAGAGCTACAGCCTGATCTGTAAGCGGAGCAGGGTGGGGGAGGGCATGAGCTTTTGAAGCCTCAGAGGCTAATTCCAGTGACACACAACCTTCTAATCTTCCTAACAGTACCATTCCCTGTTGCCTAAACATTCTAATATCTGAGCCTATAGCAGCCATTCTCACTCAAGCTACCACACTGGTTAATATATCTCGTGAGACTCCATTGGAGAAAACTAATTTTCCTTTGCAAGCAGACATCAGTTGGACATAGCTTCTGGCTCAGGGATGAAAGCCTGGGTCCACTTCCCCCTTCTCAGTGTGGACTCTATCTGTCCTGAACCTGTGTAGGCTCTGTGCATGCTGCCACGTCTCCGTAAGTTTATCAGTCCTGTTGTGCCTGGAAGACACTGTTTGCTTGATGTTGCCAATCTCCTCTGGCTCTTACAATCTTCTACCTTCTCTTCCTCATAGCTCCCTGAGCCCTAAGTGGTACAATGAACAGATCCCACTTAGGAATGAATGCTCTAAAATCCCTCAATCTCTGCACATGGGCCACGTGTAGTATCCAGTGTTTGTTCCCATCTACTACAAGAGGAAGTTTCTCTGATGGTGGACGAGAGCAGCACTACTCTTCCAGTAGAGCAGAATGTCATTACAAACCATTTCTTTGCTAGCAGAAAAATAGTATTTATTTGCTTCTCCCCTAGCCAGGTCTTAGCCACCAGAACAGTGTCAGGCATGGGTTTTATTTCATAGAGTGGACCTTAAATCCAATCAGAGAGTGGTTGGTGATCCCTACAAAGTTCCTGCCACTATTGCACCAACATATCACGAAGGCAGGCTACTATAGTAGATCTCAAGTTGGTGGTCACCTTTTTTCCTCAGGAAACACTGAATAAACAATTTTTTTTTTTACCTACTTGGTCCTCCTAGTAGATTGTAGCCTCAAAATTTATGTGTCTCTAATTTTGTAGATATTGTCAAACTGTCATTCAAACAAATGTCTTCAGTTTTCATTGCTACAACTTCCATCAATACTATCGATCTATTTAAGCATAAAAGGAATAATAATTTATGTCTGGATTTAATTGTACACTTAATTAATAATGAAGATGAGCCTCATATATTTGTTGACAGATATTTTCAGTGATTCGTGTAACACTTTTCATAATTCTATTGCATATTTTTTACATGAAAAGCTATTTTGGGTCAAAGTAATTAGCTTTCAAAAGTATCAAATGTTTTTATTTATTTTATTTGCTTATAATACCACTTGTCCCTTATAGAGGTAACAAATATGTTAGAAGCAGAAGCTTTTACTAAAGTTTTATTTTAATTCTGTTCCCGTGTTCCACCCACTCTGTCCTCACACTTAGGGTCCCTGGGGCCTAGGCTGTGGTGAGTGATGTGGTGGGTCTTCACTCTGAGACTCTTAGAGGCTTTTCTCCAATCCTATACTAATTTTATCACAAAAATGTCACCCTGGGGAACATCCCCAATGCCTCTGGAAGATGGGTGTCTGTCAATAGCCCTCTGACTGCAGAACATTCTGGAAATTTCTTCTGTGAGACTGACAATGGCCTAAGGACTTAAGGGCCCAGCACAGTAAGAAAGTGACACTTTTTTTTTTTTAATCACTGGTAAATTTCTTATGCTCAAGCCAGACGGAGCAGAATATACACTTCAACACACAGAGCTCAGGGGCTGACCAGGAAGTGCTTCTCAGAGACAAGTACCTTGAGCTAACAGCTCTCTAAACTGTTATACTCTGAAGTAGTTCTTAATTGGCACAAGAGTGAGAGGCTTTAAGAGTATCTTGGAATTTATAGCTCATCAGCCGGCTGCCTCTTCTCTCCAATCACAATCTATCTTGACCTCGGCCTTTCTGTGGGCACAAAGATGAGGCATTGATGTTGTATTTTGTTTCTGGCCTGGACTTTGGGGCCCAGCCTCAAGGTTCAGACCCACTCGCAGCCACACTGCCGCTTTGCCCCAAAGAAACACACGAAAGCTTATAGTCATTAGTTTAAGGGTAGTTTAAGGGTAAAGAGTTAGCAATATGTTGAGCGGCCTAGGGCCCAGGCATACTGCTAGCTAACTCTTTACCCTTAAACTTCTTATCTTGTTCAGCCATGCAGCTCGATACCTTTTCTCAGAGCAGCATTTCAGCTTCTTTCCTCCGCTGCCGAAAGGTGTGATAGTGTCTCCATCATATCTCTGTGGCGTCTTTCTCTGCTCTGAGATGTTCCCAGAGTTTTCTTAGTCTGGTAGCCCCAACCACACTTCCTGTCTGCCTTTGGGCAATCAGCGTTTTTATTAAATCAGTAGGTGGGGCAATTATTTACAATGGAACAGAATACAACCCCCTATACATTGAGACAAGTTTCCTCACAAACAAGACATCTCCTGTGTCACATCAGTCACTACTAAGCCTCAGGATTTCTGGTCACAAAGGTTCCTCTTCTTCCCCGTACCAAAACACCAGTTTTAAGACTCAGAGCCATTTTAAACTGCACACCTCTTCCTGGCCTTATGCTTGAGTACCCTCTGCCCCACCACCCAGACACTACCAAGAACAGAAGCGTTTCTGTGGCTGCTGGAATCACTTCGGGACTGCTCATCATGGCTGGCGCAGTTGCTGGAGTATTGTTTTATTGCTGGTTCTCTAGAAAAGCAGGTGAGTGGCTCCCTAATCATGCCCAGAACATCTCTGTTCTTGCATACTCACACTGACCATGTGACCATCTCTAGGCTCCTCCTCTGTCATGTGATCCCTCATTTCCCTCTGGGTCCTTCAGAAGTCCTCTTCACCAAATACAATGTTATTCCAACAGCCACATCCAGAGCAACATGCCTCAATGAGAGCCCATTTGTTTAACCTCAGGGTAGAGGCTCTGGGTGCTCATAAGATTTCCCAAGAAATGAGAAGAAGAAAAAGACTCTAAGAGATGAAAATCAAAGCAGAACCCAAATAAGATTTGGTCATTTACTGATATTTAAAATGTATAGCATTTTATCAATAATCAAGTCTATTTTCCTGTCTGAGGCTATTAAACTATCTGGAGTCATTAAAGGCCACTGTCATTTGAAATCCAGGTTAGTGGAGTATGGACTGAGGAGACTTCTTTCACTTAAGGCCAGTATCAGTGATTCTCGGCAAAGATGCAGATCTCAGTAACAGAGGTTCCTGGCAGTCTCTGTGTGAGCTCTATCTGAGCTGCTCTCTAGTCTCCATGAAGGTCCCTCTTCCTGAAACACATTGTCTTCCTTTATAGGGGAAAAGCCTGCCTGCAATGAGTCCAGGTAAGAACTTGGCACTACTTCTGGAAGCAATGAAACACCCATAGGACAGAAATATTAAATGGAATCTCATTATCACCAAGAGCACAGTGGCTACAATGCTGAGGTGGGTTGTAGCCATCCAATGTTGCCCTCCCTTGGGATGCCTCCAGCCAATTCTCAGAACCTCCACTGTAGCTACAGACAACTAAACTTCCTTCTCACAGCAAGTGGTAACTACTTCTCATTGGCTTTCTGGATGACCACTTGGCAGTTAACAGGGAAACTGAGGTTCCCTTTGGGGGTTCTTAGTCTCAGTAAAAGAGTTTAGAAATGGTCTCAGAAGGAGGCTCAGTAACAACTTTATTAGAACGTAGGAGACAAACATAGACAAGTTAGGAGAAAATCCTGGTGGAACCAACGAGAAAAGATGGAGAAAAAGCCAAGCCCTTTAAGTTCAGCAGCATGGAATAGAAATCATTTATTTAAAAAAGAAACAAAGAAAGAACAAACAAGAGAAAGAAAATAGGAAAAAAGAGAGATCACATTGCTTCTGGTAGGCTAGTGAGCTAAGAAGAGAACCCCAAAGACAGCTGACCATGGGGGACACAGTCTTTGTGACCCCTCCCTTCCATCTGTTAGTCCTGGTCTTTGCTCACACACATTCTCTGTGTTAGATGATGCCAAGGTGAGGAAGGGCTTCGTTCCAGTGTTCCTCTGCAAACTCCGTTTCTTTCACATTGATCATGCAAGTAGTGATCTGTTAGTTTTCTTTTCTCCTGCTACATAGACATTGAGTTCATCCATATCCTGGGATGATGTAGCTTAATTAGCCTGGAAAACTCTGGTTGTGGCCAGTTTAATCAAAATCCATTGCAATGACAGCCAAGAAGATGAGTCACATACCCTCACCCACTTAGAGAAGTCATTCTCAACAAGTAGTGTCTGGGAAGAAGTGGCCACCATCTTGCATCCTGAAGGCTCACTTTAAGAGTTATCCAAAGACAGTTCACAAACTGTCATTGGGCCTTCTATGGTGGCAGAGTCCAAACCCCAGAGTTCTTTGGGGCCTATCAGATCTTTGTTTCTTTGAGCCTGATATCTCTGAGAAGGGCCTCGTACCTGTTTGTTTTAAGTCTTAGCTCTTCTTTCTAGTTTAGTGGTGTTGTCAAGAACTTTATAGAATGCCTTTTGATTACACATATAAAATAGGAAAAAAGCAGAACTAAATATTTCTAAGCATTAGCATGGCATCTCCTACATACCATGTAGCCATAAATCTAGAAAAAGAATAATATTGGCTAAAAACTCCTTAACGGGATAATCATCCCCGCTCTCACTTCCTGAGAAACATGAGTGTTTCTATATCTTACAGAAACCCTTCATACTCAGAACCCCAGGAGCCCACCTATTACAACGTACCAGCCTATATAGAACTGCAACCAGTGTACAGCAATGGTGAGGGTTTGGCAGAAATCACATGCCTGTGAGAACAGGGTCAGGAAGATGGTAAAGCCTGGGGGGGGGGAAGACTGTAATCCTTCCAGACACCAAGCTGGCCAAGGGAGGGGGAAGTGGTTGAGAAAAGAAGCAGGCACCTTTATCCTCTGAGACTTTACCTTCTTCCTAAATAGAGCCTAAAGAAGAAGTGATTTACACAGAAGTGCGGAGGAGCCAACAGAAATGTACACATGCAGGTAAAATCTAAGGAAGCTTCCATTCTTACTATTGCTCAGCCTCTGCCTCTGCAGCAGATCTGAGCCTTCCTGGCACAGAGCCTCTCCTCACCAGGATGCTAGGATTTCTTAACTTACATCTACATTATTTGGAGCTAATTCAAATACTGTTTTCTCCATTGCCCATGGATAAGCTCAGGATAACTAAGTGACAAAATCACGTAGCCCCCTGAGCTTCTGTGTTAGCACCTAAAAGGTGGATGTCATCCCTGCTACCCTAGTTTGAGCAACTAAAGCAGAGCACCATAGATTGGGCAGCTGAAATAACAAATATCTGTTACAGTTCAGAAGTCTGAAAGACCAAGACCAAGGTGCCAGATGGCTGAATGAAAAATGAGGACATGTCTGCTCCAAGGTATGGCTGAGGAGAGGGTTTGTTGCAGATATGAGAGAGAGAAGAGCCAGAGGCATCTGGAAGAGTCCAGACTGAACATGGCCAGCAGAAGAGAAGAGAGGGGAATGGGGGAAGGGAGGTGGGAGGTGGGAGGGAGGTGGGAGGGAGGGAGGGAGAGAGGGAGGGAGGGAGGTGGAGAGCAAGAAGGGGGCAGTAAACAGATCAGGAGAGACCCAGGAAGAGAGCCGGTCAGGAGCCAAAATGGCTGAGTTATTTATATAGGAGAGAAGAGAGGCTGGGGTAGGGAAGTCACGCTCAGGCTGGAGAGGGTGGGGTTGGAGCACCAGCCAGGACCGTAACAGGGACTCTGGAGAGTAGGCACTAAGGGAGACTGGCTGCCAGTGTCTGTTTTGATGTGTTAAATGGGCACCCCAGTTAGCCATTTGTCCCAGGTTTCTTTGAGACCTAACAATGGCCAGGTTTTCTTTTCTTTTTTCTTTATTATTCACTATTATTTAATTATTTAAATATATTTTCTTTTTTAAGATATTGTATTAAATATTCATATGTGTGTAGGATGCATTTGGATCAAGAACGCCCCTGTTCCCTCCCCTCCAGTTCTTTTTCTATTCCCCCGTTCATTTACTCTCTCTCTCTTTTTTTTTAATTCCTACTGAGTGCCTTAAGCGCTGCCTGTATGGTGTCCATGGGTGTGGAGCCATCTACTGGAACATGGGTGGCCTCTCAGAAAACTTTCCTCCCAAGCAGCCATCATCAATTGCCAATAACAATGTTGAGGGGTTTATTCTTGTTTTCATAGATTCTCTCTACATAGAGTTGGCTTGCCTAGAACTTGCTATGTTTACAAGGCTGACCTCACCTGTCCCTGACACACAACGAACAATTTTCATATACTGGTTGTACTAGGTTCATGGTCTATAAGTAAATACACATTTTTCCTTAGAGCTATACTGCATGAATGACTATGACACATATAATGAAGACAGTGAAGGAGAGCAGAGACACTGTCCACATGAGGAAGATGACATTGTATATATAAAATATATACAATGCCTATATACAAGGCCTACACACAGTAGCATGTAAATACACACATCTTCACAATAATCCTATAGCTAGGTAGTAAGATGGCTCCCACCATACAGAATGAAAGACAAGAGGCCAGAGAAGCAGACCCAGAGCTCAGGCATGGCACCTCTGCCTCTTCACATGTGCAACACTAAGATAAAACAACTAACAGGACAGAAAGCAAGTTTCCTTCCGTGGACAGCCCTTCCTTGGCAGCATGGTGAGGTGCAGCAAGGAGGCTGGTCAGGGAAAAGGACAGAGGGTGGAGGGTAACCTTCCTGGATGGGACATGAAGACCTCCAAGTGGCATCCACATTTTAATTCTTCCTTTCTTTCTACAGTGACCTCTGAACTCAGGGTCTGCACAAATACAGTGAGTCTTCTGGCAGCTATAGCTCTGCCCTTACCCTAATGCTGTGTCCTCAGGAGTCTCCTGTTATCTACTCTTAGGAGAAGCTAGCCCTGGACTCCAGAAGCCGACCTCCTCAGCACCTCACAGATGAGTCCACCAATCTCCCAACTCCCGTAACCCCATTCTCGTTAGGAGAGTGGGTGCACGGCAATAAGACACATGCATCCAGAGCTTATTGCACCAAGTGGCCAGGACTCAGAGCCTTACTGAGCTCCTACCGATCACTAGACTAAGTGCTGCATGTAGTAATTTTTTTTTTAATCTAATAATAAGCTGCTCTTGAGCTAGGGCAAGTCACATCTCCTGGCTTCCTTGGTGAGCTTCAGTTACAATGGCTGTTGTTGCCCCTGGATTAGGACTGCTCAACTATAACAGGAAGCCATGCTCTCAGGGGCATGGTGTCAGCCTGGTGCCCTCTGTACAGCTGTACCAAATGAAAAGCACCCACTCCTTGGCCTATGGACTCATGATGAACACCTTACAGCAAAGTTGGATTTCACAATCTTCTGTCTAGAACTTAAGGTCCGCATTTGATATTAGTGTAACTCCTTTACTGCTCAGCAGCTAACCAGCCAAGTCAAGTGAATACCCCATACCCGGGCCTTTCCTAACCTGCCAAAAGGAACCCCACAAAGTCAAGATCAGGAGCACCAAGGACTGGATAATGCATCTTCAGCTGTGAAAGTATTGTGTAATTGTGAATGAACAATGAGGAAGAATGCAATATTGGATTCTACATGCCTCCCAAGAAACTCAGATGCACCCTGATCTTTCTTTCCCCTAAGAGAGAATGAGAGAAAATCTGAGTGGAAATCCTGTTCACAAAGAGTTAGGACTCCAGATCTCCAAGTACTCAGGATCACCCAAGAACTTTCTGCGCATGCAGGTGCTCACTGTCTATGCCTAGGGAGAGCCTGAGATTCTGCATTTCTAATAAGCTTTCAGATGATGCTGATCCTTTAGTCCAGGGATCATACTGAGAGCTGAGGCACCATAGGTCTCGGTAGAGACTAATGCAGCAAATCTGGCTACCCTCTGCCAAACTCTATAGGACATGTTCACAGGGATCACACTCACGCTCAATGCCCTGAGCCATCCTTTGGCCAAAAGCACTGTTCTGGTTTGAATAAGAATGACCCCCATAGGCTCTTCTATTTGAATGCCTGGTCATCAGGGAGTGGCAGTATTGGGATGATTGGGTGTGGCCTTATTGGAGAAAGTGTGTCACCAGAAGCGGGTTTAGGGCTTCAAAAGCTCAAGCCATGCCCGGTGAGTCTATTTCTGGCTGTAGAATCCTCAGCTGCTCCTCCAGCACCATGACTGCCCATGTGCCGCCATGCTCCCCACCATCATGACGAGGGATTAAAGCTCTGATTTAGTAAGCAAGTCCCAATTAAATGCTTTCTTTCATAAGAGTTGCTGTGGTCATGGTGTCTTTTCACAGCAATAGAACACTGACTAAGACAAGCACCCTCAGAAAACTCTAAGACATCTTGGGGTTTGTCAGCTCCCCTGACAGGGAAAGGAGGCCGACACCATCTTTGTTTCTCCCCAGGCCTCATACCCTGTGAACAATATATGAATGAATATGCCCTCTGCATTCAGATATCTCTCTCCACTCCGGGAGTGTTCTTCCTTTTCAGCACGCTTGTCATACCTCCTCTTAACCTCTGACCCTGTTGATCATTGTTTTAGCCATTTTTAATCTTAAAAAAAAAGCATACTCCAAAAATAAAATCTGAATTTGTAGGAGAAGACAGGGAGAAAGGAAGAAAGATATGATGTATGCTCCGATTCCAGGAAGGAGAGAGGGGCTAAGGAGAGTTAGAGGACATGTAGGCGGATAAAACATACATTCAGACAAAGGCTGCTAGACGGGAAGCTACCACAGGCACCAGGCACGGGCAGGTGCACATGGACTACAGATGAGCAGGCGGCACGTGGGACTCGCTCACCAACAAACATATGAACTCGCTGTCAAAGGTGGAAACTGAGATCTCTGGGGCCTAACCACAAGGTCGTTTTTTGTACAGAATCCATACAAAAGTGGTACGCTGACCTGTATAGTTATACAACCGATTGCGTCACTATTTACTTTTGGAGTTCCCAGAATGCCCAGTGTTAGCTATGTTTTGGCTGACTCATGCTGTGTATCCATATCACCACTATGTTGTCTAAACAGGGAACTGATAGTGTCTGTCCCCTATAGAAGTAGTAGAGAAGAGAAAGAGAAAGGAATCCATGGAGAGAGACAAGTCACATGATCTACAGTTAGCAAATTAAAGACCCTAGAAGAGCCATTCTTTTTCAATGTGAATTTGAAGTGAGGAGGCCTGTGTCCAATTCAAACAGCCTAAGCCAGGGGAACCCTTTTCCACTTAAGTTTTCAGCTAACTGGGTGGGTGGTGATACTGTATTTTGAAAATATCTCTTAACATTCTATGAGACTGGAACTTTTGCTGGACCTCACAACTGTGTCCTCAAATGGTTTGTTTAACCTGCCTTCAAGAACAATGGAACCAGAGACCTTACTTGCCTTGAATTCTGCATGTAATACACTTTTATAACATACACTAATACATAACTACAATATATATGTCATGTACTCTTGCATGTCCCTGACCCAGAGTGTATCAGCAAATACAGAAGTTGAAAGCAACTTCCATAAAGGTTAAAATGGAATCATTTATGGATACTGATTGATAAACAGGCATGTTTGTTATCTGGGTCAGTCGGGATCATTTGGAGCCTGAGACTTAATCCCTTGTAAAACTTTGTTAAAAAGTTTAAGTGCTATCCCCACGTGATGCTGTCTGTGCCGTTAAATAAATAAAGAGTGGAGCTGTTTGCCAGGGACAGACAGATGCCACCCACACACAGACACATACAGTTCATACAACAGACAGACACAGGAATACACACAGAGACAGAGAGATCCATAAGACAGCCCTCAGGCAGGCACAGACTCAGACTCATACAACAGAAAGGCTGAGAATGGAGGACACAGGAGACAGGAAGTAGAGAATTCAGATCTGAACTCGTTCTCGATTAAAAGACTCTAAGGGCATACACTTCTATCCCTTTCCTGAACGTGACAACTGATGCTTTATTGGTTCCTTGGAGTTAATCACTGATGCATATAATCTGTACATAATGAAGAGCATTCATAGTAGGGAGGATAGTCACTTTATTCTGTTAACTCACATCTTAATTTAATCCAGATATACTTTCACAGAAACACCCAGAATAACATTTGGTCAAGTGTCTGGTCAGTCTAACACACCATTAACCATCATGACCGTAGGAAGGCGTCATTGTGGTTCCCAATTTTTAGTTCAAACAACAACAAATCAGGACTCTAGATGTTGAGATCTGGTTGTCTTTGTTGTGCGGGTGTTCTTTTTGTTTTTGGTTTTTTTTTTTTTTTTTTTTTTTTTGACGGGGATTGTTTTGAGACAGGGTATCACTATGGATATCCTGGAATTCACTGGCCTTGAACTTACAGAGATCTGCCTGCCTTTGCCTCCCAAGTGCTGGAATTCCACCCTGCCTGGTGCATCAGTGTAGACTTCCTTTGTTAGTTTGAGTCTTAAGAATAAAAAAGTTGGGGTAAAAGAGAAGATGGAGGGGGCAGGTTGTGTCTAAAGGTTGAAAAATGGCTCAGTGGAACAAAGTCAAGTGCACAGAGGGACACAGCACATGCTTCTTGTTCCGGTCATGGAGTGTGTGAGCAGACATGTCTGGGTGGGAAAGTTGGATATGGCATTGTAGAGTCCATGGTTTGGAAGACAGTCAGGGAGAGGATTCTGCCTAAGCCTATTGCTCCTTTGCAATGAAGGCATGAAAAACCAGTTTAGGCTGGTATACTAGTTGAGAGCCTAAGTCTTCTGAATTGTGGAAAAGGTGTGAATAGGGATATGGTGATCTGAATGAAAATGGTCCCCACAGACTTACAGGGAGTAGCATCTTTGGAGGTGTGGCCTTGCTGGAGTAGGTGTGGCTTTGTTTAAGGAAGTTGTAAGGGAGGTGAGATGCTCAAGCCAGCTTACTGTCTCTTCCTGCAACCTGTGGATCCCGATGTAGAACTCTCAACTACTGCTCCAGCCCACATGCCATCATGCTTCCTGCCATGATGATAATGAACTAAACCTTTGAACTATAAGCCAGCCCCAATGTAATGTTTTTCCTTTATAAGAATTGCTATGGTCATGGCATCTATTCATAGCAATGAAACCCTAAGAGAGGGGAGGTCAGGGTTATTCACTAGGCTAGACCTCAAAGGACATCAGAAGTCTGGATCCCTATTGGGGTGATAGAGTTGGCCTATAAGGAGTGGTACAGGTTGGGCAGAGTGTGGCAGAAGCCTAGAGGTTGGCTGTGGTACAGGTGGGGATGGTGAGAGTGGACCAGGACACATGATGTGAGGCCCAGGCTAGAGCCTGGAGGAGAACATGGGAAGTCTGGGTACCTCGTAAGGCTGTGGAGGAAGCCCAGAATGGATCTATGCATGGTTCCAGTTAAAGCACATCCTGACCGAAGTCTAGGTGTAGACTGTACTGCAGACAGAAATCTCTAGTCTTTTGTTTTTCTTTTACAGTCTTCTAAGCCCAATGCCTTGAAAACAACTTGGTTTGTAACTAGAGCTCAAGACCAGAATCCTGACCCCTGTTCAGCATACCAGATTCAAAAAGCTATCTATTTAAAATGAAGCTGAGGACCTCAGCGTTCATTTAACAGTTGCTATTTCACAAATGTAATCTTTACAGTCTACTAAACTGCATGAAATTCACTGAATGTTCATAATTGGCTGGGTTTTTAAAAAATATAACAGTGAAAGCCTTCACTACCATTCAGTTCATGAGATCTTACTATTTTGTTTCCTTTATTTTTTATATTTTCATGTGAGCATATACTGTGTGTTGAGTATTTCCCCCACCCCACCCCCATGGCTCTAGCCAGTCCCCTTTATCTCCTTTATTCCCCACACAGCTCCATTTCCATCTACATAGGTATATATAGATATAGATATAATTTGTGCATCATATAAAATCTAGGGATCACAGATAAGTAAAAGCACAAATTTATCTGGGGAAAGCTTCATTTAGATTCTATGATTATCTTCCTTTACAACCATTTTCCAGCAAATGACATCATTTTGTATTCTTCATGGCTAGAAAAAGAACTCATCATGTATATATGTCACATTTTTTTTATCTGTTCATCTTTCGATGGATGCCTAGTTTGGTTCCATAACTTAGCTATGGTGAGAAATGCTGCAATAAACTCTGATGGCAAGTCCCTGGGATCAGTTCACTTGGGGGCCTTCTGGTAATACCTAGCAATCGTGTAGCTGGACATATGCCAGACCTTCTTTCAATTTTTCTGAGTGTCCTCCATACTGCCTAGCTTATATAGCTGGGCTAGTTTACACCCACAACTAACAATGTAAAAGGATATCCTTTGTCCACATCCTTACCAGATGTGAATGTCGTATTTTTTTTTTTTAATGGATTCGGGCACTTTACCTGCTCATAGATGCACCATGTATGTGTGTACAGTGTCCACAGACACAAAAAGGGGGCATCAGATCCCCTGGAACTGGAGTTACAGGTGGTTGTGAGTCACAGTGTGGGTACTGATGATCAAACCTGGGTCCTTTGAAAGAGTAACAAGTGCTCTTTACTGCTGAGCGGTCTCTCAGCCCTGTAATTTGTCTTTTTGATGGCTGACTTTCTCTCTGGGGTGAGAGGGACTCTCAGTGCAGTCCTGATTTACATTTCTCCAAAGCTCACTGAGGGTAAACGACTTTAATATGTTTATTGGCCATTTGCACCTCTTCCTTTGAGAACCGTCTCCTATCACTTAATTAGGCCATTTGTTCAGGGTGGCACTCTTCTTCCAGACTCTTAAATGTGACCTGTAGCTAGGAATGCAGTCTGGTGAGAGAGAGAGAATGTGCCAAATGCTTAACATAACCACATTGTATTTGCATAGAACCTTTTACTTTTAGAAACTCTTTGTCCTTTTTAAAAATAAAGGTTGATGAGAATCTTAGCTCACTGGGAATTAAAAACTCCTTTCCTACAAAAGCCAATTTTTTTTAAAACTGTATCTTACTCCACAATACACACACACACACACACACACACACACACACACACACATACACACCACACTCCTGAACCGGCTCAACTCTCCACATCCGTGGCCACCTCCTCTATCTTCCAGGGCTCTGCCGAGAACCATTATGACTCAAGGTTTTACCCGGTCCCCAGGGACAGGCAGCATCTCAGGCAATGCCCTTGAATGATAGAGAGTTTTTTCCCACACTATTCCTCTCATCAAAAGGCCAACATTTTCATATTTTAAATAAAAACTGGTGATTAAATTCCATGCATGGCTTTAAGGCACACCCAGGACTTGGAGGGACCTTTGCTTAGTGGCAATTTGCTTGGAAAGAAGCCCCCAGGCCAGAAGAGGAGAGCACACTAACAGCTCTCCTTCCTCAGTGGAGAAGCCCAGGCCAGTACAGCTCCCCCCAACTCAGACTCCACAAGTCCAGCTGGATCCCTCTTCCACAGAATAGCTTCAAGGGCAGTGTGACCTCCTGTGTTCCAGGAGTGGGTGCCATATCCTCACGTCTCTACTCCATGACAAGTTTTCAGGCCAGTCTCTTCCTGTTGAGACAGCACAGGAGCCTATTGGTGAATCATCTCTCTTGCAGCCTAGAGTGCTCTGGCTTGGATCCTCAGCCTTTTCACCATAAGCTGGTGTCTCTCCCTCACCCTGAATTTGTAAGTTATAACAGAATATGGCCTTTTTCTCCTTTTGGTTTCCCAAAGCCATCAGCACTCTCAGTCCTCCTAGGATGAAGGGCTCCAGGTCTTACCATGTCCTCCCTTCTAAGGAGACAAGGAGCTCACTAAGGAAGCTGATGATACTCAAGAACCCAGAAGCCCAGCAGAGCTGAGAACCTCCAGAGTAAAAGTTCATACAGCTGCCTTCTGCTGTTCAGATGCAGAGGGAGCATCACCAAGACAATCTAAGGGAGAAAGGAAAAGGTCAGTCAGTGCTAGAAAATACAAGGGTGAAGCTACACGCCATGGTGGGGAGAGGGGAAGGCAGGATCCTTGCTGCCCTTTCCTGTTGCCCAGGACACAGTACACCTGCCAAAGGTAACTGCAGAAGTTGGGCAAGCAGCCTGGTCCTGGGAACAAACCCCCAATTGGGGAACTGTAACTTAGTCCAGGCCTTGAGCCCGCCTTCCTCCCTGGGGTAGCCACTCTTCCCCAGGACCTCTGCTACCCAGAACCAGCCTGTGACTAAGCACAGAGCCGGGTAGCCCCCTGGGCAAAACCCTAACAAGGTTGTGACTTTCCCTGTCCCTACCTCATTCAATGTGACAATTTCTTTTTCTGATTTTCCAGAAATAATAACCGAGAAGGAAGCCAAAGAGGAAGCTGTGGGTGGAAAGGGCTCTTGAAAGATGGTGTCAGGACTCAAATCTGCAGCAAAAGTATGTATGTTACCTTTGGCACTTGCTAAACATCCTCGGCATAGACTCTGGTCAAGACAAACCTCCAAAGAGACTGGCAGGCTCCTTGGCAGCCCCAGAGCCAGCCGCTGCTCTGTAAACCACTGCCAGCTCAATCCTGCTGCCCAGGAAAAAGTCACACTACTCCTGATCACGGCAAGGTGGACTCAGGCTCCTCACCTTGGCTGAAGTGAGACACGGGCTCTTCCCACATGGACATCCCACAGCAAACCTGAAGAAGCAGGATTCCACTTTAAGTCTGAGTAGCGGGAGGGAAGAAGGGAAGGAGGAGGAGGAGGAGGAGGAGACGGAAGAGGAGACGGAAGAGAGGGGAGGAGGCCGAGGAGGCCGTAGGAAGGGAAGGAGTAAGAGGCACAGGCGGTTGAGCAGCATCATCTTTCTGTGTTGCACTTTGCAGCTAAACGCCTGACCTGCAGATGGGAAGCATTCTGTCAAAAATTAGGTGGCTACAGCTGGGTGGGTGTATTTCTGGGCGCACTAGTCTATATGGTTGGTTTATGAGCTTTTTTTGTCAACTCAACACAAGATAGAGTTATCTGAAAGGTGGGGACTTAATTGAGAAAAATGTCTCCAGAATAGTGACCTCTAGGCAAGCATTTTCTTGATTGATGTAGGACAGCCTAGCCCACTGTGGGTGGTGTCGCCGTGGGTAGGTGGTTCTGAGGTGTTTAAGAACACAAACTGAGCAAACCAGCAGGACCAAGTCAGAAAGAACACTCGTTCATGGCTTCTGCCTCAGTTCTTGTCTCCAGCTGTCTGTCTGCCTTGACTTCCCTAAATGATGGACTAGAGGCTATACAGTGAAATAAGCCCTTTCCACTGCACATTGATTTTGGTTGGTTTTATCACAGCAATAGAAACCCTCCGACTATTTATATGTATGCTTCTGTGTCAGATTCACGTTGTTTTTTTTTAAACATTGTTTCTGTAATATAAAGAGACATATAATATAAAAATATAAAAAACCATGACACAAGGTGTTGTGATGCCTTTACCATTGATTGCTTTTTCTTATTTAGGATTGCTTTGGCTATTCTGGATCATTCTTTTTTTAAAATGAATATCTTTATTGGTTGGCATTTTATGCAATGTCCATTCCTAAGTCTTCACTCCCTCCAGACACCTTTCCCAACAACCTCCCCTTCATGGCTTCTTCTCTGGGGGCTGGGTAGTCTACTGAGTCCAGCTAGTGCTGTCTGGTATAGCACTGGCTGCTCTTGTTAGCTTGCTCCTATGAACAGGTAATCAGTGAATTCATGAGTTCAATGGCCATTTCTTGTCACAACCCTCCTCCCAAATCCACCAACTCTTATGTTCTTTATGCCCCTTCTACCATGATAGCCCCTGAACCATGAGAGGAGGGATGCTATAGATGCCCATTTAGGGACAAGCACTTAGCGAACACTCTCGTCACTTTGACCATGGGAGTCTCTTCATTAACTACTGTCCACTGTAGAAGCTTCTTTGGCCAAGGTTGATAACAGCATTCATCTATGGATATACACAAATGCTTAAAAGACTGTTTAACAACATATTCATTTAGAAAAGCAATAACAGTAAGTTCCCCACTATGGTCTGAAAGATCAAAGAAGCACTTCCATTTTTGATTCGGGACAAGCCTAAGGTCTGCATAGGAACAAAGGTCAAACAGGAGAGGTAGGGACTGATAACAGTTAATTATCCATGGAATGTCTCAGGACCGGAGACAGCCTGGAAAGACCCAACCCAGGAGGTAGTCAAAGAAAGGGCTTGGCAAACAGCCAGCTAAGATAACAGAGGAAATCTAAAAATCCCCCAAAAGACAATTGTATCTGTACTAAAAGACCCCAATTGATGTATAACCTTGTAAGTTTTGCCCTTAAAAACCCAGCTCCCAAAGGGGCAGCACCTTCTCTGGCCACTGTCACACCAGACAGAGGTCCTTGTTAGACAACTCCATGCTTTTGCATTTAAGAGAGTTCGTGTCTCTGGTGATCTTTTGCAGGGGTTTCATGACTAGAGCACAACAGGCCTATGACCTTCAAAGTCATGAGCATGACCATGTTTGCAGTTCTAGGCATGAGTCACCTTCTTTGGAACAGGCCTCATGTCAAACCAAAAAGCTTTTGGTTACCCCTATAACACTCATGCCATTTTGCTCCAGTGGGCATATCTCCCTTGCCATGTCAATGCTGTAGCATTAAGGGTTCACTCCTGGGTAATACCATTGATTGACTTTCTCCCCCAGCGTCTTCCAGCACTATAAAAGCTACCAGCAGGGAGAAAATTTTCACATCAGTAATGGCTTGATTTCTCTGTCTTGCAACTAAAGTGTAGTGTGTCTTCAGCAATAGGGTCTTACAGCTAGTTATAGTGAGAAGCCAAGAGAAATAACAATAGCCTGTACTATTCAGGGTGTCCCTTCAGCCTCTCTAACCCTAATAGCTCACAGAGAGATATTCTCTTCTTGGCATTGAGATTTTTCTTTATGTCTCTCAAAAGAAGCATTGTCCATCCATACAGGATACCTATTTTTAAACCCTTATTTTTTAACTAGCTTACAAAGTAGTGGGTTTCCAAGTGGTTCTTTACACATGTGTAAGTTTTGGTTAAACCACTCCCCACCTGTCCCCCAACCCCAATCCTCTCAAACTTTAACTTCCATCTACTTTCATATAGCATGAGTTCTACAGTTTCCTCTCACCCCTTAAGACTTCTCTCCATCTCAAAGGCTCTTTCTAGATTCTTGACTTCTAATGGAATTCCAAAGGAAAATACAACCCAAAAATTTGAAGATAAGGTCTACACATGATAGAGTTGTTGAGTTCCCACTAAGGAAGGGAATCTAAGTTCATCAGTCAGTTTCCAGTTTCATCCATTTACCTGAAAATGTCATTATTTCATTCATCTCTACAACTGAATAAAATTCCATTGCATAGATGCATCATATTTTTATTGTCAACCATCAATAGATAGATACATAAGCATATTCCATTTCCCAGCTACCGTGAAAAGGATCACTACAGGATATTTGTTTACACTGTGTGAAGATGTGTCACTGTGATTGTTTAATAAAAAGATACTAAGGAAGTCAGACATACATTATAGAGAATAATTAGCCACACGGCAGAATGTAGATTAATAGAAACAGGTTAATTTAAGTTATAAGAGCTAGTTGGGAACAAGCCTAAGATAAGGCCAAGCTTTCAGAATTAATAATAAATCTCCATGTCCCCATTTGGGGCCTGGCCATCCAAAGAAAGTCTGACAAGAAACCCACACATACACATTTGGTGCACTAGCATATGGTAGAACCACATTGATGGAAAAGTCACACCAGCAGTTGGCTGCCAAAGTCACCACCTGGGTCTCTCCAGGAACATTCACAATAGTCATCTGCCACTAGCAGGGGCATGAGACTAGGCTCTCACAGAACCCAGGGTAGGGGATGTGGAATCAGCATTTAGCACCATGTATTAAGTGGAGACATGCAGCAGGTAGCCTAGCTGGTTAAGGTTTGGTTCATGTAGTCAGAGAAACACTGCAGATGCCACCCCTTCCCCATCCAAAAGGCCAGGTCTACAATAAGAAAACATGTGAACATATATAGTATTACTTAAAAATGTGCAAAGGTGCTAAAGAAAGAAAAGAAAATGGGTATAGACAGTCATAAAAATAGCTTAAAATAAAGTCTTCAAATAAAGAGCAATATAAAAAATAAGCTATATAAGGGCATCTGGATCCTGTATGGTGTTTGTTGACACTGAATTATTTAAATGCTGATAAATGAAACCCAGCAGCTGCTGAGAGATACTGGACTGTGGGGGGGAAAAAAAAAACTACCAAGTTAAACCAGCACATATAGTCTTTGTATGTCTTAATTTTAAAATGGAAGTCAGAAAATGTGTTGTGTTGGGGAAGAGGTTATGCCTTTGTTTCCACAGAAAACAAAAGGCTATGAATTCTTTTAAAATTAATATAAAACAAATTTGACCAGGGGAGATGTCCTAAAAATCTTGGTTACAGACATGAAGAAAGAAACCAAGAAAAACTACAAGACAGATGATGTATATGCTGATCCCTCAACATGGGAACCAGTCTGAAACTGGATGAGTATGATAAATCTTGTTGACTACAGAGTTCTCATAACTTATTATTACATTCCATCTTTTCATATAACATGGATGGAGATGTTGTAGAATATTATTTTAAGGTGTGTTACTTTTGTTTATGTTTCATTTGTTTAACTCTGTGAAACTATGTTACTGTGCCTGTCTAGAACACTTGATGGTGTAATAATGAACTGGAAGGCCAATAGCAAGGCAGGAGAAAGGACAGGCAGGGCTGACAAGAGAAGAAAATAAGTAAAAGGAGAAATTGGGAGGAGAGAGAAAGAGGAATAGCCAGAGAAGAAGGAATCCAGGGTCCAGCCACCTAGCTATACAGCAAGCCACAGAGTAAGAGTAAGATTTACAGAAGAGAACTGAAAAAGCCCAGAGGCCAAAGATAGATGGGCTAATTTAAGTTAAGGAAACTGGTAAGAAACAAGCCAAGTTAAGGCCAGGCATTTACAAGTAAGAATAAGATCCTAGGTGTATTTATTTGAGAGCTGAATGTCGGTCCCCCTCCCCAAAAGAGCAAAGCCAAAAAAAGAACAGAAATCAGTGTAGACAAGTGGCCCAGGGGATCCAGCCTCTCAGAATGCGTTACATTTCTTCAAAAATCTATATTCAGGACAACTTCAAAGCAGTTAGTTGAGATGGTACGGCCTCACAGACTATTCCAGCCAGGATTTCAGATAAGCCCTGCATTTTCCTTTACACAGAGACAAAACAGAAAACTCTCCCAGGACTTGACCATATCTCAATTTTCTCGGAGCCCTCTAAAGATGCTGTCACTCTCAGACAACAGTAAGTAATTTTTAAGAACAGGACACCCACATTTCCAAGAGGCAGACTGGGTGGGTTTTGGTCATTCAATGTGTTGTGGATGTCATTATTTAGGAGGGTTGGATGTGAATTGTTACTGGTCATGGTAAGAAAGGAAACTAAGCAAGGAAGGTTGAATTCCCTGATCTCTCTCTGAAAAGAAAAAGGGGGTATAGGAATGATAGAATAAAAGGATAAATTATTTAATCTACTTTTAAACCTAAAAAGCAATTATTAATTTCAAACATTTTACATTGGTATGGATTTTTATATTGATACAAATTTAAGGTTACTTTTGTTATAATATACTCTATATGTTTCTGCTCTTATTTAAGATTTTAAAATGTAGGGGCTGGAGAGATGGCTCAGCGGTTAAGAGCACCGTCTGCCCTTCCAGAGGACCCGGGTTCAATTCCCAGCACCCACATGGCAGCTAAAAACTGTCTGTAGTTCCAGTTTCAGGCAAACACCAAGGCAAATAAATAAATAAATAAAGTTTAAAAAAATGTAATATAAAGTTCTAGTCCTTGAAAACTATTATTACAAATTATTTAGGATAATAGAGAAATGAAGGTCAGTCATCTATAATAATCAAACTTATAGTCAGGTATGTTTTTAAGGTCAAACAGTTATATTTTGGATAGATAGGTAGTTTTCAAACACTTGAAGGCCTGATAAAATTCGCCAGTGAATCCATTTGGACTCAGACTCCTTTTAGCTAGGAGATTTTTAATTTCTTCTTATTATAGAATAGTTTCATTTGAGTCTAGGAATGTATTTCTTTCTTTTCCCCCCACCATGGGCCCATTCATCAGTCAGTACTGTATTGTTTGGTCTCATGAGTTTGTGCATGCTCCAGGCTTGCTGGAGATTTGTCGCCTATTCCCAAGTAGGGTATTAAATATTAGAGCTGTGTAGCCAGGTTATTCTCACCCAAGAGAAGGAGACCAGGAGGACTTTGTGAATTTAAAGTTTTTATTAAGTCACAAGGACCCAGTCTGGAGCACACAATCTTGTGACTATGAGTCTAGAACAGCTTCTTCATTTGGATGACCTTTCTAGTGATGAGAGTATAGTGCTGAAATCATCAACTATGATCACTAATAGACCTTTTACATCTATTAGTGTTTCTTTTATGAAACTGGGAGCCCAACATTTATATTAGTATATATACATACATGTAGAAGCTATAGTAATCATACATATAATTGTATGATATAGTATATCATATGTATGTCATATATTTAAATATATTATATAATACATAATGTGTATGTACATATGTGATTGCTATAGCTTACTCATTAACAGTTCCCATCATTAATATTTAGGGACATTCTTTATTTCTTCTGAATAATTTGATTTTGTGGTCTACCTTTTTAACTGTTAGAAGACTATGTCAGCTTGTCATATGCCTTCCATTCTCTTGACAGGTTGCCCTCCATTGTTGGCTCTCAGTCTCGGTGTCTCTACAGTGAGAGTGTTTCTGGAGGACAGAGGACAGAGTCTACGAACCTTCATCTCCTTGTCGCTGAGTTGACATTGTTTACATTTAAGGTTATTGTTGAGAGATGTTAATTCCTATCATTTTATTGATGACTTTTCTGGTTGGTGGTAGTTTTGCTGATCCTTTCTCCATTATTAGTGCTAAGAGTTGACTGAACAGTGCTTGTCATGCTGAATTCTTTCCCAGATCTCCTTCATTCATCTAGTCCTTTCATGAATTTTTTCCAGTGCTCTCATGATTAAGGCTATATTCTTGTCTCCTCTATGCTTAGGATTCTTTACACATTTTCTACAGTAATTCTTGGTGGTCATGAATGGTTTTATTTGTGCTTATCTTAAAAGTATTCATCTCACCATCAATTTTTAAAGATAGCTTTTCTGGATGTAGCAATCTAGCTTAGTGGTTATTTACTTTAAGACTTTAAATGTATCATTCCATACTTTAGGAACATCCTATGTTATTCTGATGGGATCATCTTTGGAGGAATTGGATTTTTCTCTTACATTTCTTCTTTGTTTTGTTGTTTTGACACCCGAATTACATTATGTGTGAGAGGTTCTTCTCTGGCCATGTTTTTGTTTGATCTGGAAATCTAATGCCTTTTCTGTCAATGTCTGTTCCTTTATCTAAATTTCAGAAACTCTCATTGCTGTTGCCACTGTGATTGCTGTTTTCCATTTCTGTTACACATAGCACCGGGTGTTGTACAGTGCAATCAGGCAAGAAACAATATGCATTCAAATTAGAAAGAATGGGGTGAAATTATCTGGCTTTGCATATGACACCCTTTCTCTGTGTAGAAAACGCTAGTATTTGCATTTTTAAAAATCCTCCTTCAGCTAATCAATGAATTCAGAAAAGTTGCAAAATAAAAAAATTAGCTGGCAAAAACCAGTTATTTCTATGCAATTGACATGCTGCCTGCTGTGCTAAAGGGTGCCCAGTTATCTCTATGCAATTGACATGCTGCCTGCTGTGCTAAAGGGCGCCCAGTTATCTCTATAGCCTAAAATTTATATGAAATGAAATCAAGTAAACAATGAAATTTACCATGGAATCAGGAGCACACAAAAGAATAAGATCAAACATGGCAATGAAAGACTGTAACACTGAAGATACAATGAAAGACTAAATAAATTAGAGAAAAAATAAATTGAGAAATCCTTAAAATTTTATGATTATGGACTCTGGTGGCTATTCTTGGTTGTCAACTTGATTATATCTGGAATTAATTGAAATCCAAATGGCTGGGCACACCTGTGAGGGAGTTTTTTCCTTAAGTTATTTCTAGTGGGAAGACCCACACCTTTAATCCAGATCTCTTAAGATGGGAAGATCCACCTTGAATCTGTGCCACACTTTCTGCTGACAGCCCATATAAAGAACATGGGAGAAGCTCCTCACTGCCAAGTCCATCTCTTCACTGGCATTAGAGCCACTTGCTCAGGATTCTGGTGTCTACTGAAGACCAGCTGAGACATCCAGAATCATGGGCTGAACAGCTACTGGATTCCTGGACTTTCAGTTGCTAGACAGTCATTATTGGGCTAGCTGGACCACAGCCTGTAAATCACTCTGATACATCCCTTTTCAATAGATAGATAGGTAGATGGATGGATGGACGGACGGATGGATGAACTAGATAGATGAGTGGATAGATGGAGATAGATAGATAGATAGACAGATAGATAGATGATAGTTCGTTCATTCTATCAGTTATGTTGCTCTAGAGAACCCTCACTAATACATGGATTAAGAGACTTGATATTTAGATGCCAATGCAATCAAAATCACCACAAATTCTGGGTAACATCTAACAAAATTCAATCATTTTTCCTAGAAAAAAAATGCACTAAAAATGTATATGGAATTTCAAAAGACGCTGCCTTAGTCCATTTGTGCTGCCTTGGGAAAATATCTATTATTGGACAAATGCTTGGTGTGTATCAGTTTTCTGTGAATTGAAACATTCCTTCCTCAAGTTGGGAGAAGGGTCGTGAGACTCAGGAGGTAAACACACTTCTTCTGTCAGGGATAGCTGGAAACCCCAAGATTTACAAGAAGCCTGGGACAGATGTATAGAGGCAGCAAACACAGAAGGGGGAGGAGACTGATAACTGAGCTGCTGAACGGAGATTTCCTGGACCTGTGGAGAACCTTGCAAACTGTACAGAGCTGCAGGGATGCAGCTTTCCTGAGTCACCACCCACTCTGGGATGGGATTTTGGATAATGCAGCAGCAAGTAACTCCTCACCAAAATTGCTGTCAGTAACCCCCATAAAAATTCACTGCTTCACCAAGTTGGACTTGGATGCAGTTATTTCTTTGATGTATTATTAGCTGCTTCCTATGCCTCTGCCCAGGGCCTCCATATACTATGCTGCCCTTATAATCATGGGCCAGGGCTAAAGTTAGGGTTACAATATTACAATGAAAGACATTTCTAATGCAGCACTCTCTCCTTCACCGCCCAAGCTTCATCCATGTTAGCTCTCCACAGCCTGTCTCCCCTGCCAAGTTTAGTCTCAAGGTACTTGGGATCCAGACAAATTGATTCATTTTCCAGTTCTACTACTAAACTGTGTAATCCTAAATAGATTACTGATGGAAAATGAAGGATTTATTTGACCATCTGCATGGTAGATGAAATAAATGAGGTGGGAAAAGTAGCTACCTGCAGCTCAACATGCAATAATGTAACAGCCAACTTTTCATCTTCCAGGACCAGATGTGCTGAGCCAGAGGCATGCAATGTCGCCATCTTGTGGCTTCTCTCAGAATTGCCCAAAAGGCAAACATTGGAGGTCTACAAGAAACCTGTTTGAGGTATGGAGGATGCATAGTCTGGAGTTATGAGAAACAAAACTATAATTTATGAGAATCCAAACAGTATCACAAATAGGGACTGATCCCTGACAACCATTGTAAAACTAATTTTTTTGTTTTGACTCCAGAGGCAACATTATCTAAACACCAATTTCCTTAACTGTAAAGTGAAAATAATGGTGAACAGACTTCTCAACAGGTAAAGGAAACTGCCCTGATGAGGAAAAGCTGCCCTCCTACCCTTAGCAAATTCATAGCCCTTATGAGCATAAAACCAGTGACAGGTCTTTGTGAGAGAATGATTCCGCCAACAGTCAGAGAGGAATCTCATTCGGCACCCGTGTGACTTGAATGAGAACATCTTCCACAGGCTAGTGACTTTGAACTGGTCCCCATTTGCTAGTGCTGTTTGGGGAGGCCGTGGAACCTTTAAGATATAGAGCTGTGCTGAAGAAAGCACATTCCTGGAGACAGGCTTTTTAAGAGTGCAGCCTTGAGCTGGAGAGATGGCTCAGAGGTTAAGAGCACTGGCAGCTCTTCCAGAGGTCCTAGATCAATACCCAGCAATCACATGGTGGCTGGCAACCATCTGGGATAAAAATCTGGCACCCTCTTCTGGTGTGCAGACAGAACACTGTATATATAATAAATAAACTGATTTTGATTTGAGGTTGAGGAGTTGATTGCCTCAGCTTCCTGCTCCACTATGGACTCTACCTTAAAAGCCAAAAGCCAAAATAATGCTTTCTTCCCTAAGTTACTTCTGGTCAGGGCATTTTTAAATCACAGCAACAGAAAAATATCTACTACAGAACTCATCAGTCCAAAAGAGTGGGTACTGCTGGGAAGAACTTAACCATGGTTTTTGGAGGAATGTAGAAGACTTGGTAAGTTTGGACTTGAAAAGTGGTAGCCTGCTCTAAACAGAGCTGAACAGGTCATTCTAGGAAGAGCTTGGAAGACAACAGACATCTGCTAACAGTGCAGATGGCAGAGGCAGATGCCCCTTTACGCTGCCTCTGGGATGATCCCGTAATTCTCCTAATGCTCTCCCACTTCCTGACCCATCACAGACCCATAGTCTCAGGCTTTCTCCCCTAACTGAGCTCATGGTCAGCTCCTTTCCTGGACCAACCTACGGCCCCCACTCACCTCTGATCAGAAGTGAGAAGAGGTAGCCCATGTGTGTTATGTTTTCTGAATAGCAGACTGCTTTTTCCCACTTCCAGGAGGAGTTCATCAAAGCATTAGTGTATAAATTCTGTTTCCCAGGCAACCCCCTCACTATGTCCTTACAGAGCTGAAGATGAAGATGAAGCTTTTCCCCACTTCCTGAGAAAAATCCCTGTGATTACTACTTTCCTTGTGGTGACAAAATACTTTATAAAAGCAACTCATGTGGAGAGGCTACGTTTTGGCTCACAGCTTTAGCACCCCATCATGACGGTGGCATGGTGGCCAGAACTTGGGACAGCTCATCCCCTTGTGTCCACAGTCAAGACATAGAGCAGTGAATGCGAGTGCTCAATTCACTTTCTCCTTTGTATTGAGGACTCCAGTCCATGAAAAGGTGCCATCCGCATTTCCAGTAGTTAAACCCACCTCAATGAACTGAGCTTATACAATCCTTCCCAGACATGCTCAGAGCTGTCTCTAAGGTGATTTTAGACACTGTCAGTTAGATACCGTCATACCCATTAATCCGACTCATAAGGCCTGCACCCAAATGTGACTTCACACACAGAAGGACCAATGGCCTCTACACTGAGGATCATGTTTCACTATGTAAATATGAGGGGGTATAAAACAATGTATACCAATTAGCAAATTTTTAAATGCTATTACTTCTTAAATGGCCATTTCTTCTTCTCATACATCGTCTTTCTTTAGTCTTCCATTCACTGTTGGGTTTTCTTTATTGTAAAAGCTCGTGATATGTTATGGAAATTAGCTATCTGTCTGCCCCATATGTTAGAAATGTAAATAGTTCCTGGGCAAAAGACCCAGTCCTGGAGTCCTAGTCACAAAGAATTAGGCTAGGCCACCCAACCTCATATACCAAATAAAAAACTAAGTAGTGATAAAGAGTAGAAAGCAGGATTTGATCAGTGTTCACATTGGAGAAAGGAATGGATACAGGGGTCAGGTGACCCTACATCTCTTTCCAGAGTACTGACATGAGCCTTAAGTTGAAAAAGAACTGGGAAGTGGCTCACGTGAAGAACTCAGCAGAGCTGGTCAAGGCATGGTCTGGCCTGGTCCATCTCTGTCTCGGATCTCCTTGTGCAAGGCATTCCTAGGAAGACTCTGCTGCTTGAGGGGATATCTGCTTTGTGGGAGGACCAGAACAGCCTCATCATCCTAGATAACTGGATTCACCCAAGGGCTGGTTTGCCCTGTGAGGCTTTGTTGTTCCCAGAATCCATGACTGTTTAGGACAGTAACTGGAGGCTTTTAGATGCCCCTGGATGTCCACAACAGAATGCTGTGAACAGCGGGCAGTAAGATGCCTGTTCCTCTTACCTGTGTGTCTGAACCTTGAAAAAGAGTGGGTAAGAATCCCCACCTCATGGACAGATCCCCCTTAGGTGATTAACATGTCCACACGCAGAAGGGGAGGGTGACCCAGAGTGAAGGAAACATGTAAAATGTAAGCCAAAGGTTAGTTATCTTGTGGGACCCAAGTGTAAGGCCAGAATTTCTCAACAAAAGCAGCTTCTAAGGACCCGTTGTTAATATATAAACACTCCTGTCCAAGCACTAGTTAGAGCTTGCTGTCCACACCAGAGCCTTAAAGGGCGATAACTCATCTCTGACTGTAGGGCGGGGACCAGCCTCGGGAACCTCTAGTGTGGGTGTAGACAGCGGCCCAGTCCTAAACATCTATTATTCCCGCAAGGCCTGCCAGGCCCCTACCACAACCTTCCTGATAGGAATTAAGTAAAGACACCTTTGTGCCTCTCCCTTCGGCTAGTGACACAAAAAAATCCAAACAACTAGAATTCCCACAGGAAATTCATAACAAAAGGAAGAAAAGGCTCAAACTCTGGCTAATCAGAAAAGGGATTTCCCACAGTGCTGACAGCGTGTCAGATAACCTTTCAGGGCCTGGAGATGGAATGAAGTTGACCAGTTGGACCACACCTTGACTGGGACTACTGAGCTATGCCCAGCTCTTGCCTTCCACCTAACCCGAGCCTCGTGTTAGGACCCCCAGTACAGACACAGACTCACCAGAGCTGTTTCTCTCTCTGTGTGGCCTCATTAAATAAACCTCTCTTTTCTATTTCTCACTATTACTTTGCGCCCCCCCCCCCGCCCTTGGGAAGGTAGGCATTGTTCTGCTAATAAGTAATATAAGTAAAATTTTATTATTAAATATCACATTTCAGATTTTAAATTACAAGTAAATGATCTTTTTAAAAATTTTTACATCCTAACCACAATTTCCCCTCCCCTCTCCTCCCAGTCCCCCATCCCTCCTTCACCACCCCCATCCACTCCTTCTCCAGGTCTCTTCAGAGAAGGGCAGGTCTCCTATGGACATCAACCAGCCAAGGCATATCAAGCTGCAGTGAGACCAGGCAGCTCCTCTTCTATTAAGGCTGGGTGGGGCAATCTGGTGGGGGGAAAGGGTCCTAAAATCAGGTAACAGAGTTGGGGACAGCCCTGCTCCCTCTGTTAGGATCCCACAAGCAGACCAAGGCACATACACAACTGTCACATATGTGCAGAGGGCCTAGGTCAGTCCCATGCAGGCTCCCTGGCTGTCAGTTCAGTCTCTGTGAGTCCCTATGAGTTGATTCTGTGGGGCTTTGTGATTTTGTGCCGTCTTTGACCCCTCTGGCTCCCACGATCCTTCCTCCCTCTTAAAGAGGCAGGATTCCCTGAGCTTAGCCTAATGTTTGGCTGTCAGGCTCCGCATCTGTTTCCACTAATTGCTGGATGAAGCCTCTCTGATGATTATTGGGCCAGATGGCAATCTATAAGTATAGCAGAATATTGTAAAGCATCATTACATTAACATTCTTTTCTCCAGTCATGTTTGAGTCTATCCTAGGTCTCTGGGCCATCTAGGTTCTGGGTCATGGCACTCCAGGTATACTTTGTCTCTTTAATTAGCCTGTTGAGGACATGTGACCTATCTCGGCTTGTACCAGGCCCCAGGTTTTGACCTTAACAATCCCATTAATACTATTGTTTATGAAATGGCATATTTGTGTGAGAAATTTGAAAGGAAGTTGTCCTTGTGGTGAGATACCTCATTTTGTATGAGAGAGGGGACATAATGGAGAATCTGTGGAACTGAATAAGGCAGGACTCTGACGGCCACAAAGGAAGGGGAAAGCAAACTTCAAGAGAGGGTCTTTTGAAGTGTCTCAGCCGCTGAGAGCTTCCATCTACTCCATGACTGAGAAAGCCGCCTCAGACCCTCCCCACACACAGGTCCCCTGAGTGTTGGACACCAGCTAGTCTCCGGCTTAGTGACTGTGCTGCAAGAACCATGAAGGCCTGGACAAGGCATAGCACTGTTGGAAAGAAACCAGAAAGCTTCTTTAAAGTACTAAAGATACCCTAGTACTGAGATAGAAAGATGTTCCTTGAGAGGCTAAAGGGTGTAGAGGAAGCTATGGCCCACCTCTATCTCCAGTAACAGAAGAAATTATGGCTAACTGTTCTGGAATCTACCTCCCCGTCCTAGCTTCTCAGGATCTGACCAGTTTTATTCTTGTTTTCCCTGAGATCACTCTGGAAGGGAAAGGGAGACATTATCTCTGCTCTGGAGCCAAGACAGCCATGCCAAGCTTTGCCACAGCTGCCAGCGGCACTACCACCAGGATCTGGCCACATTCACTCTCTGGTGGCTGATAACCAAATCACCAGTAGTGGTTTCATGAGAGGGCATCTTCCATCATCTCGAGTCACCACTGGACAAAGCTATAACAAGCGTCTTCCTGTGTCAGTCTCTCTAGGCACAAAGCAAAAGCAAGGTCATTGCACTAAGAAGCTTCAAGCTAGTGGGAGGCGGAAGCGGAAGACCATTCCAGGCAGGCTGTGTGTCCAGTGCAGAGGCCTCCGGAGGCATTACTCACAGGGAGACAGAGCAGGCCAGACCATGTGATTCTGAAATGATGCAGGAAAGTGTCCTGGAGGATAGCAGGTGACTACAAAGAACAGGTGCAGCCCATGCTGTAGGGAAGAGTGTAAATGTGGCCTTGAGGCCGGATCTCTGCTCCTGATTAGGCCAGATAGCCACAGCGAAGATGCTGGCCTTATTTGGGTGTGGCAAGTGCTTCTGAGGGCTGGGGCAGAATGGCCAAGGCAATAATCTTAAAACTAACTAAGCAAAACAGCTTCCCCCTAAAAGTCATAGAATTAAGGCAGATGCCCTCTAGAGACAAGGATCCCAAGGGGATTCAGAGAAGGAGGTGAGGACCTGAGCTCTCCAGCAGCTCTCTCCCCAGGAAGATTCCACACCAGTCTCCTCACAGATGTCCTGCTGCTTGGAACTCTGCAGCCTGGTCTCCCAGACACCAAGGTCCCACAGACCTCCAACTCCAATCCTCATTCTGAACCGTAGGGAGATGCCTCCACCCTCCGAAGCCCACCCTCTGACTCTTGCCTAGTATGCAGGGAAACCAGATGCTAGGTGGGAACTGTCAGGGACCATGGGTCACATGCCTGGTGTGTCTCTCAAAGCTGAGCCCACAAATTCATCTCCTGACTTGGTGAGTGTCTTAGTTACTGTTCTATTGCTGTGAAGAGACACCATGACCAAAGCAACTCGTATAAAAGAAAGCATTTAGTGAGGGGCTCGCTTCCAGTTTCAGAGGGTTAGTCCCTGATCATAATGGCAGGAAGCAGACAGGCCTGGTGCTGGAGCAGCAAATGACGGCTTTACATCCTTGTCCACAGGCACCAGGCAAAGAGAGAGAGAAAGAGAGAGAGAGAGAGAGAGAAATACTGGACCCATGTGGGCTTTTGAGACACACCTCCTCCACCAAGGACTCACCTCCCAGTCCTTCCCAAACAGTTCATCAACTAGGGACTAAGCAAGCAAATGTATGAGCCTATGGGGGTGGGGCACTGTCATCCAAGTCACCACAGTGGGCATGTGCGACCATGCCCTAGGCATCCTTGAGAAATAACCCTGGCATGTGGCCTTGTGTCCCCTAAACACACCCCAACAGGTATTGAGGGTCTGATCTCCTGGGACAGTCCTGCTTCCATTCAACTTCCCACATTTCGATAGCTCTAATCTGTAAGACAGAGGACTATAAATTCCCTTCCGGTGCCCATGACCCCATGCCTAGACCTTGACAACTGCTCTCCCATTTTATAAATTGCTGACACAATTTGGACATAGGAGTCGGTGATCCGCCTATCTCCTTGCTGTCCAGACTCCCCCTTCGGGAAAGGAGAAGATATGGAAGCAGACGTCCACTTCTGGAGATAGCGAATCCCCCACCGCCAGCCTTGCCTCTCCACAGGCTGACAAGGAGCCTGGGGATCACGATCTTTCTCTCCCCTTACTAACATCCCCTGGGAATTCTCCCCACTAAATTCTGGCCCTAAGCCCACATGAAATTTCAGGAACTCTTATGACCTGAGACGTCAAGACAACCATCACAAAAAGACCCATTTTGCAAAATGGTGCAAGACTCTGACACTCAGCACTGGTTACACAAAGATGATTTTTTAAAGAGCAAACTACAACGGTCTTACCCATCAGTGGACCCTGAATCTTATAATACCAACCATCCAGGTAAGACCAGCCTATTAGTACAATAGTTGCATAACTGTGGGATAGTAACTAATCATTTTCTGGTTGTATCTGAGACTACAGGGAATCCATTCCTGGCACTGTGTGCCTGGTCAAAGACCCACAGCTACAGAGGTCTTAGGCCTTTGAATGAACTTTACTTTTGTCTTGATAAACAGGCATCCTGTCAAACAGCCTCATACTTACGCTTATATCCATAGACTGTGCTTCTCTAAGCCTTGGTTAGTAAGAAACAGCAGTTATTGCAAAACGTCAGCTTCTTAAGGTGCTGAGAATTCATAACCATTGAGTGCTCATCCCTGAACAGGACATATATATCATCCTGTCCAATGCTCAGGGACATAACAGAGAAGGGTACAGAAGACATATAGGAGCCAGGAGAGGAGAAGGTCTATGAAACACTATCTGCTGGACCTGACATGGCTGTGGCAATCACATACTCAGATACCACCTGCTCTGGGGCTGTGCAACACCCAGTAATATATGGGGAGGGGCTCATGGAACCTTGCCCCTCCCCCAGGGAACACTGGCTGTTGAAGGCTGCTATGGGGAAAGAGAGTCATTCTAATTTGTGGTGGCCATGCTCCAATAATTAGCTCCATCCGTGTTCATGGGAGTAGCCCTCACTAAACTCAGTGGCTCACAAAACAAAACAAAACCAAGATATGAAAGTGGGAAAGGAAATTATTGTCAGGAAGGGGAAGTTGGTGGGGCTGGAGATGTTCTCGGTTTTTTCACTCTTTAGTCTTAAAGGCCCACCACCCAGCTCCAAAATAAATACATGGAGACTTTATCTTACTTGTGAATGCCCAGCCATAGCTTGGCTTGTTTCTAGCCAACTTTTCTAACTTAAATTAACCCATTTCTCTTCTTTGTTTTGCCTCTGGGCCTTTTACCTTTCCTTATTCTTGTATTTTTCTTCCCTTCTTACTCCATGGCTGGCTAGTTGGCTGGCTGGCTGGCTAGTTGGCTGGGTGGCTGGCTGGCTGGCTGGTTGGCTGGCTGGCTGGCTGGCCCCTGAAGCTCTCCTCTCCCCCTTTTCTTGTCCCCCCCTCTCCTGTTCTTCTCTCAAGCCTAGGTTTCTCTATCACTTCTTCCTCCGCCTGCCAGCCCCACCTGTTCCTCTCATGCCTAGCCTTTGGCTGTTCAGCTCTTTATTAGACCAATCAGGTGTTTTAGACAAGCAAAGTAACACAGCTTTATAGAGTTAAACAAATGAAACATAAAATAATGCAACACATCTTTGCATCATTAAACAAATGTTCCACAGCATAAACAAGTGTAACACATCTCCAACTAATATTCCACAACAGGAAGAAACATGAGAGAAGGTGGGGGTGAAAATAATCAGATTGCAAAGTTATATACATGTATAAGATGTGCAAAAAACACAGAGTGTAAAATTATAAAATATTGGGCTATTTCTTCAGACTCCATGATGCCCACAGGGAGGATGGAGCAAGAAATGAAGAAAAGACGTGGAAGCACAAATGCCTTGCAATGGGGCCTCAGTAAGAAATGGGAGGTGGCAGATGGGGTCAGCATGGCTGCCTTGTTCTTGTTCGGGGAAGGGAGTCCTAGATAGACCTCATGGGCAGAGGAAAGTGTGTGGACTAGAGAGAGAATAATACACTATGATTGGGCTCTGCCTTTGCATTCCCAGGGATCAGAATGGGGCCCGTGGGCTGCTGACAGGAGTGCTTGAGAACACGTAAAGAGCTGACAGAAGCCACATGGAGAAGGAAGGATCCTGAGGGAGCCATCCAGTGTCCATGAGACAGACAGAGGAAGCCTGTGTCAGCGCCCATGATCCACTGGATATACAACTCATGAGACCACGGTCACTAGCTAGGCCCCTAGTTACCTTATCTACAGCAACAGGACAAGGCAGATGGTGTCATCAAACTCCAGGGTCACAGCTTGTGCCCAGGACAGGTCCAGCCACCCCTCCTCAGTAAGTCAATTGAAAGAGCAGAAAGGGAGATTTACTCACTGTGATCACATCAGAAAGAGGGATAAGGAGAGCAGGGAACCCTCTCAAGTCTGTCTTCAGGGCCCTGAAATCAAAGTTTTTAAATACAGGGTCAAGGAAAGGACCAGCAATGCAGTTCTGGTCAAGGCGTGGGCTTGTCCATCATTATTGTCCAGGTTTCAGTCTCAACCTGTAAGATGGCTGACAAGTTTGTCAGAATCATGTGAAATCTCTTACTGAGAGACAAGTCCCCCCAGCCCACCCCAATGACTCAGGCTGTTATTTCTGCTGGCATGAGATACCTGAGGAAACTCCCGTCTCTTTGCAGTCCATTGTTTCAGTCTCTGATAGGATAGTCAGACTGAGGGGCACAGTTATCACTGTAGAATGTCTTCATTTCTGCCAGGACAGACTCCTGTGCTACAGAGTGAAGGGGCTAGGGACACAGCCAATTGCTCACGTGTAGACCCTGCTCAGACCAAGCTAGGTTGTCATGTTTATGGGATCAAACTCTTTAAAAAGTAGATACTGGGTGAGGTTTACCAGGGATGCATGGCCCTAGTGGTGGCAGTGTCTGGGCCCTGACTGTGGCTGGTGGGTCAACTACTTGCATTCATGAAGCAAGCTGCACCTTTAGTTTTGTGCCCAGTGTTACTGTTCACAATCCAGAAGCTCTTTAAAATAGACAGTGGCTAAGTAAGGTGTGTTTCTGAGATTTTAATCTTCTTCCTTAGGACTATTCCTAGGTATATCCCCAGGTGTCCATTGAGGTACGTAAAAGTTCTCTCAGAGCCCTGCTTCCGGGACAGGGACAACAGCATATCGCACTGTTGAATCACCTCACTAACTGCTGGTAAGTCAGAGCATCCTCCAAGTTACCTACACATCACTGGATATCTGCACCTTCCTCCAGCAGCTGAACAAGACTCTGGGAAGGGCAGCCTATTTCTCAGTCACAGGGCTAGAAACCCAGTGTGCAAAATGTTCCACCAGGGGGCAGCAGTGGGCCATGAATATGCTTTCCTTTTTTTCTTTTCTTTCTCCCCTCTCCTCAGACAGGGTTTCTCTGTAGCCCCGGCTGTCCTCAAACTAGCTCTGTAGACCAGACTGGTCTTGAACTCATAGAGATCCACCTGCCTCTGCTTCTCAAGTGCCACCACTGCCCAGCTGCCTGCTTTCCTTTAAAGCACACCAATAAACACCTTGTCATTTGGTGGAGTCTTTTATTTTGTTTTTCTGGACTTTGGCACCTAGTGACCCACCCAGGGTCTCCCCATACTCCCCATTCCCCCTTGCATCACCGTTACCTCTGCTCTGGAGTAGGCAATAGGAAAGCCTAGCCTCTAAGAAGAGGTTTAGGGAGTAGGAGGCCCGAGAGGGCAGGGAATGTGCACTGTCACCAGTGTTTGCTGCTCCGTCTTCCCCAAGGGCTGCCACCCGCCCCTGCTCTTCCCCGGGTGTTTGCTGCTGAAGGTCCCCAGGGGCTCATTTGGAGCCAGAGAACCAAGGGAGTCATGGGTAAGAAAGAAGACTGGGAGACTAAACAGAGTCAGTCTGACTATGTGGCCTTTCCTGGAAGAAGAGCTGTTCTTCTGCCCTATTAATGGGGCCATTCCTTCAATTCCACCTCACCAAGGAAGGAGAGACAAGACACCATCAAAGACCACTTTCAAGATGCCCACCAGCCCCTCATAACTGGACCATATGTGGCTTGTGTCCACAAACCCAGCTTCTCTAGGACAGCTGGGATTTCTGTGAGCATGGAGGGAGGATCTCACCTGACACAGGTGTCCAGCCCAAGAGAGCCACCCACCCAGGAAGTCACCAGCCTACAGCAAGGCATGGCCAGGGAGCAGAGCCAGAAGGGATCAGTGTCCCCTGCTGCTCTCCGGCCCCATGTCCTCTCCGTCCTTCCCCTTCACTTTGCCTTGCCCTCCAGCCTCAGACACCCAAGTCCCCGAACCTAGATGAGCAGAGGGCAGTGTGTGTCCCCAGCTGACCAGGGAAGCAGGCCTCTCCCCTGAACTTTGGTCTCGCTTTGGACAGCTGCCAAGACTCAAGCTATCCATCTCCAACTCAGACTTCCTGCTACTGCAGGCTGGGGAAATCCCAGAAGCTGAGCTGTGCCTCCCCACCCAGAGCCCAGGTCCTGAAGGTGGGGAGGGTTGAGGCAGCCTGGATCCTGGGGAGGGACACTGGGAGATGTGGGTTCTGCGCACTGTAGGAACCAGGGAAAGGAAACTCCAGCTGAGGAAAGCTGGCCTCCTTCAGGCCTGTGGACCACCTCACACAGGGCCATCCTGAGAGCCGCCATGGGCCCATGGAGGAGGAAGGTGACTTGGAGACAAAGGGAGGGCGGATGTGACCCTGAAGAAAAAGTGATGTCTGTTGTGAAAAAGGTTGTGACCAAGAGAAAGACATCCAGGCTGGCTGAGATGAGGGACCAGATAGGCAGGCAGCTCCCTCCTCTTCTTCCTCCTCCTCCTGCTGCTGGGAGCTGGTCCCTCCTCCACTTTGGAGTAGGAAGGAGGAGAAATGGCAATGAGGCCCCACAGCAGAAATGCTGGGCTGTGGAATGGCCCTGGGTAGGAGAGGACTATTCTTTATTCTTTTCCCTACAGATCCTATTCCAAGCCCTCACAGCAACTATGATAGGCTTTTTCTCATGCTCCCAAGATGCATCACTGGACTGCAAACCCAACCAAGGGCATCAGCCTTCTGCCCGGCCCTCACGGCTTTGCAGTTACTGGACCTCCTGGCCATCTCTTCCAAGAATCCCTCCTGGCCTGACCCCTCCCCACCTCCTCATCCTCCATCACAACCAGCCCTCTTATCACAACCTGGCTTTCACAGGGAATCCAAGTGCTCTATGAACTGTGGCTTCCTGGGCGTTTCAGGACTCTCCCAATACAAGCGAGTCCAGGACAGGAACCTGGACCTTAGGTCAAAAGCCAGCTCATGGGTAAGAGCTTAAGGAACTTCCTTTTGCAGTCTGGAACCCTAGCCCCACCTCCCCCACTGACGGCATACCCCCATTCTCTGACCTCCATAGCCTTACCACTAGTCACTTCTCCCCATACCTGCCAGGGGTCAGCTGGTGTCAGGTGCTGCCAGCCTGGCCTAGGGAGGGAGTTACCACAGGACAGGCAGGAGAGCACCCTGCTGGAAGAACAGAGAGCCTCAGCAATGAGAGCTGAGAATGGCAGCTCCAGCCCGGGGCTGAACAGTGGCAGCTGCGCCGTTTCTAACGGTCCTCCCTGGTGCTCTGGCTGCTGGCTAAGCGGCCTTACACAAATCTTTATCCCATAAGGTTAGGGGCATTAGCCATCATTACCAGCTCTGTTAGCTCTCACTGTGTATCAGCGCTGCCCTAAGAGCCTCACATGGACTGCGCCATTTAATCCTAACAAATCCCCCACGAGGGAGATGACATCACCGACTCTATTTTCAGGGGAAGAAACTGAGGCATGGTAGGATAAAGAAATTGTCCAAATTGGCCCAGCTGTAAAAATTGCAAGCGTTTCCTCAGTATTTCCAGAGAAGCAAAGGGGAAATGCATGTGCAGTGTTGTACGGTACCTTGGCAGATTGTGGCGATCGGGATTGCTTGGATGATTAGTGCTGAGGTCACTTTGCAACGGGCAGTTGCAGAGGTAGATGGGAAATGTTGGGAACACTGCCTTGAAACCACAGAGTAACTGGGTGCTGCAGGATAGAGGGGTTCCAGGAATTCAGACAGGAAAGGGTGCTGAGAAAGCAAGCTTCCTCCATAACTGCTTTGTCTTTCTACCTCCCCTGCCTGCTCAGTACAACCCTGGGCGTCATTTCAGACAACTCTCTTAGCCTGTCTTTTCTCTCCTCATCATCTGTCTCTACTTCCGAATGTCTGTCCTCCTCCTCTCCCCATGCTGTCACCTCCTCCCGGAGCCCTTCCTTGACCACTGGCACCTTTTCCTCGGCTCCTTTTTTATGACACAGCATCACATTGCAATTGCTCAGGACCTTGCTTAGTCATGGCTTGCTGACGTTCCCCACCCACTTAGAGGAAGCAGCGACCTACCCCTATGCGTGTAAAGGCTGAAGCCAGACGTCTGACCTTTCTGGAAGTCTCCCCACCACATCAGAAATCCTTCTTCTGGGCTGTGGACTATTTACAGCCCCTTCTCTGGGTCAGTGTCCACCTTTGTCAAAGATAGCAGGACAGTATGCCTCCCCTCTGCATCGCTGAAGCTGGGTATAGCATGACAGTAGGCCTCTCCTCTGCATCGCTGGGAACCCGGCTCCCAGGGAGCCACAGGATGGTCTAACTTGCATGTGCTCTGTCCTCCAGAGTGTAGGCAGAGGTGAGCACTCATCAGAGCCAGCATCTGAACTCAAGCTCCAGAGCTGACAAGTAGCCCTGGCAGGAACTGCTCTGTGGCTTGGTCTCTCTTATCTTCTCTAACCTCAGTGTTGGATATGTGCTGAAACACTGCAGGCTGCCATAAAGCAACCCTCCAAATTATCTTGTATTACAGTTGTAAATGTGTATACAATATGACTTGTTATCATTACAATTTTGCTCATGTCTACAATGTGTTATTAAAATATTTTTCAATTATATGTTTGAGAAGAGGAATAGTACACACAAGTACAGGAGCCTTCAGAGGCCAGATATGTCAGATCCCCTGGAGATGGAGTGACAGGCAGTTGTACTCTGCCACATGGGTGCTGGGAATTAAACTCAGACCCTCTACAGGAACTAGCCGTGCTCTCTCAGCCCAAACATGTTATTGTTTTTATAACTGCATACATAAACACCATGTATTCTGATGGGATTCACCTCCCATCAAGATGCCTTTTATTTGTCTACTTACCACTGAAGGGAAACTGAGTTAGGCCTGTGTAGACTGACACATTCTGGACCCTTTTCCACCATCCCCACCCATTCTCTCACCTCAGATCCTACCCAAGTCCTTCCGGATTGGGTGGAAGAACACAGAGGGTCTCTTCTCCCCAGGATTGCCATGACAACCGTGCAGTACTTAGAGCAGTGACATCTACTCTTACAGGAATGAAGTGACTTTGCTTACTTGCCTTTCTCAAGCCCGTGAGCTTTGAGCCCTTAGTCAGAGCCATGGGAATGACTATACCCCTACTCCAGTCACTCTCCTGACCCCCGAAGTTCCCTGCACCCACATAAAATATTGTGAGGAACTTGACTTTTTTCTGTATTTTGGTCTGTTACCTACTTTGTTATAGTAGAGTACCCTCAGACTTAGGGAACTAAAAGTAATAACAGATGATTATATCATCATTTTTCCAAATCTAGCATTGGATAGGGCTCAGCTAAGTGTACCAGGCTTTCTCGGAATGCCAGCCCCTAGATCATGACACAGAAATGTAGGGAGCTGCGTTGTACCACGCCCTAAAGGTGGCGCTGGTTTCCGCCTTCCACCTTTTCTGAAGGTGAGTGCTCTCGGGAGTAAGCAACTCCTTATTGGCTGTAGGCGAGGATGGTGGCTTGCTTCCGGCGCCCGGGGACCTATGGGCGATGTCTACGTGGCTTACCAGGATTGGAAGCCCAGAGGGTATTTAGCCACGAGCGGACTTCCCCCCGGGGTCGTTCGTCATATGTCTGAGAGTGAGAGTGAGTGAGTGAGTGAGTGAGTGAGAGATAATAAGATAATTAAAGGCCCGAATAAACTGCAAAGGGAAGGATCCGGTGTTGCGTGTTCCTTGCTGGCGAGGTGGCGCGCGACACAGAAACTTATTGATTATGAATGCTGGGCCTTATGATTGTACAAGCTCTCATAGCTTCATGTAACCTGTTTCTCTTCATCTATGTCTTCCTCGGGGCTTCTTTTTAACCTTTTTTTCATTCTATCCGTCCTACTGTCCTGCTTCCTCTATGTCTAGCCGGCTGGTGGCTGCCCGGCTGACCCAGGTGTCTCCCTCTCTTCCTCCCTCCTTATTCCCCCCTAGATTCCTCCTCCTACTTATCCTTCTGCCCACAGCCCTGTCTGTCCCTCCTCTGACTAGCTATTGGCCATTCAGCTTTTTATTAGCCCAATCAGGTGCCTTAGACAGGCAAGGTGAAACAAATGTAACACATCTTTACATAGTTAAACAAACACAGTATAAACAAATGTAACACATCTTTTCTTAAACAAATTCTATTCCACAACAGCTAAGTGATTCTTCTGCTAACGTTTCCCAGGGATGTTCAGCTTCTGGCTCAAGTAGGATGAACAACCAAAAATGACTTAAACCTACATTGTGCCTGAGATGAAAGAAAGAGTGGAATCAGCCGGGCAGCCTTCCCTTTCCATGTGGTACTCTAGAGGTCTTCAGTGTGTTTTCTCTAATAGGGACTCGGAGCTTCTTAGCTGTCTGCTCTGGGTGGAAGCTGCAGGTTATCCCAAAGGCTGGGCCTACACCTGCACAGTTGACTTCTGGTGCATTCTACTTGTGAGCTCAGTCACAGACCAGCCAAAATTCAGAGAGCAGATTCCTCCTATCAAAAGAGACATACCGTGAATCTGTCATACACAGTAGTCTTAGAAGAACAGATGGATAAGCAAAAGAGGAGGGAACGTCCCTGGAATAAAGAAAGCCAGGGAGAGTTTCCTGAGGTGACAACTGAGGCATTGTACTTGTCTAAAGTTCTTCGAGAAGAAACCAAACACCCCACCCAATCCCACCTTACTCCCAGACATCCGTATATTCCAAACCTAGCTCAGCCCGGCCGATCTCAGGTATTACTGTCACTATTTTAAAATCTAGTCTGTGGTCTAGAATATACTCTACACAACTGACCCTCTTCTAGATCCCTCTAATACCCTTGTCTCTTATTATCATACCTGTCAGGACTGCCTTCTCCAACAACAAGGTCACTGTCTACTTTACGGGCACTTCCTTGCAACAGGGGCTGTACAAATTCTTTTCAGGTGAGGGAAAGGTTATCTGTAGGATATCAACCCACCAAAGCTCCAGAGGTCCAACTCAAAAGGCCTTAAGCCCTATGCTAGACATCTCCTACAATTACTACCATGTAATCAAGCTACCCATAGTATATGCCTAGACCTTACAGGCATCTGCAGGCAGAGAGGAGGCCAGAGGCCCTAGAATGCTGTCAAGAACCTCCACAGAGAGCAGAAAGGGAGAGAAAGACACAAGGAATCCTAAATCCTTAAAGGAATGAATGTCAGATATCTTCTTTGTTACAAAAGTTATAGAGCCAGGCTGTAATCCAGCTATCCATAAAATGGAAGATCACAAGTTCAAAGCCAATCTAGACAACTTAGTAAGACCTTTTCTCCAATTTTAAAAGTTTATAAAGGCTGGAGCTATAGATCAGTGGTAAAGTCCTTTTTTAGCATGCATGAAGGCCCAGGGTCAGTCCCCAGCATCACAAAAGAAAAAAGTTACAGTCAAGGATTCTTGGTTATATATGTTAGGGTATGCGTCCTGGTATGCAGGTTAGCTTAGTTGTGTGGGTAAATCACCATGATATTACTGAACACTGCTTACACAGAGACTAAAAAGACTTAAACAGGAGTGGAAACTGACCAGCTCTTTTGACAATATGAAAGCACAGTCACCACACCCCACTTAACTGGAAGCTAGGCTCTGAAAATTTCAGTTCTGTGGAATGCAGCAGCAAATCTGGAAGTGAAAAGGACCTTTGAAAACCAAAAATAGCTGACAAAGATAAAATCCAAATCAGGTCCTCGGGGCTCTGCAAGGAGCCCGGCCAGACTGTATTGAACAGAATACTTAGAAGTTTGACCTGTGGTCTAGTCAAGGGCCTGAAAGTATGACAGGTGAAAGTCTCCTGGAGAAAAAGACAAGTAGCCCAGCCATGAAGGACAGTGAGATCAGTCAGACACTGCCTGTCACTCCACTATGGCAAAGTATTAAAATACCTCATCATATAGTGACTTGACGGTGCTTTATCAAGCCCACACACACATTACACAATCATATCTCTACAGGAGACCGGGAAGAAGGTACCTGGGCAAAAACCACTCAGAGGCTTCCTGGCTTTGCCTAGACCACACCGATGAGTGAGTCTGGAGCTGGGAGTGAGCCTGGTTATGTCTAGCAAAGGTTCTCATGGTGTTCCCTGTACTGTGCCTTGACCTTTTCTCCATGCCATCTCCCCCTTTCATAATGGTGACCATGAGTCATCAAGAAAGATTAGATTCTGTCTAGCAAACTGTTAAAAAAAAAAAAAAAGTAGGGAAGTAGTTATTTTTTACACTAAAAATAGAAAACAAAGTTTGGCATTTAGAATAAAGTTCAGCTTTCCAGTATCAGTATCATTTTATAAATTCCCACCATTTACCAGTCACCAGCATGGTCCTGATGTGTGGACACAGCAAGGGCCTCCTGAGCTCTGCCAGCATTTCCATGTCCACTCTGCTGCCCCAATTCTCTTCTGCTCACTCTACCTCGTCACTCACAGCACATTCTTAACTGGGTCTCTGCCTCCGGTTTTGACCCCTTAAATGTATCCTCTGCTCACATCTTTTCGAGCAATCCCCCACAGCTGTGGAGACCTCCTGACACCTTCCTCAGCCCTACCTTGCCACTCTCCACTCTTCACAGGGGCTTCTACAATGTCCAGGCTTGGAAGCTTCTCCATGTGTCTAGTGGCCACTGGCTAAAACACTCCATCTAATTTCAGTACATCTCTAAAGACTTGAGCATATTTTTCATTTGAGTATGCCTTCTTGGTGTCCTCATAATATCGTCCTGCCTCCCTGCTTGCCCTGTATCAACTAAGACATTCATGTTGTAAGTCCCAGAGTAGAGCAGATGGAAACAGGGGCGTTGTTGTCTCCTCATGAGAAGTCTGGAAATAGATGGATCCAGGGTTGCTGTGGTGATGTCTAGGTTAGTATCTCTAATATTTCCCTGGCTCTCTACAAGACATCTGTAGTATCTCCAAGCTCACATGACAATATTTAAGGTCAGGAAAGTATATTAGCTCATAAGGCTGCCACAACAAATTACCACTGACTAGGTCGCTCAAGCAATGAGACTGTATCTCACAGTCTGAAGGCTAGAAATCCAAAACCAGGGTACTGGTGAGGCTGCTTTCTTCTGAGGCTTCCTCCTCATCTTATAGACTATTCTCTCCTTCTCCCTCTCTCTCTCTCTCTTTCTCTCTCTTCTCTGTCTCTCTTCTTCTTGTAAGAATCCAGTTACATTGGATCAGGGCCTAGCTTAATGGCCTCACTTAACCTAACTACCTCCTTGAACATCCTACTTCCAAATTTAGCCACATTCTAAGGTTTGCAAGTTGACACTTACCATCAAAGTGGGGGCCATACAATTCAGCCATAACAAAGATTCTATAATAGGAGCCTTTGCTGGAATGTCTCTTTAGGTAAAAGGTTTTTCCTAGAACCTTACAGTAGACTGGCAGGACAGGACCTAATAACCTGCCCTTTCCTGTGAAAGCTTTTCCACACTGGGGCATGGGAGTGGGTGTGCTCTGGATCCTGAAAGAATGGTGGGAAGGGTCACGGAGTAAGCTCCTAATTGGTCTTGCCACACTGTGCTCCCTGGCAGAGCTGTGTGCTCAACAGGACACACACACACCTCTCCTACTAGCTCTCTAAGGCCGAGCTGAGCACTTCAGCCCAGAGTGCCCCTCATGGCCAGCACAGCCTGGTTCCGAGTGAGTATTCAAGCACTACCTGCTGAGGGAATAAACAAATAGAATTTAATAAACTAGATGAACCTGTTTGCGTTATATTTGATCACAGCATTAAATCTTGTTCATGTTTGGCCTGCATAGTCTGTGGGTTATACCTTTAAATAATTGTAGGGTGTATTACCAGTGAGACTGCTATGTCAATCAAGTTCTGTGAGCTCTGTCACCCCAAATCTGTGTTGCTGCATGAATTTATTTTGTTGAGTGAATAAATTGATAATGGATAAATAAATAATAAAAATGTAAAAATATGTTGAGTACTATGAGCTAAGAAGTTATGGTTTCTAAAAAGCACTGTCTTCTAGAACTGGCAACTATCTGTGCAGTGCTCACAAAGGTGGGTGCCATGAAGTATCTGTTTCTATTTGTCATAAAGAATGACCCAGATGATAGTGGCCAATAGGCTTAAGGCTAAAATGCTAAGAATGATTAAAGCTCCTTGATGTGGTATTTGAGTCTGGCTCAGTGGACCGAGGACATCACAAATACTCAGAAAACTGCTGGCCTCTGTCTAGCATACATCACCTCTGCTCCACAAAAGCCCACACATTCAACCTTGGTATCTACAGAACAGAGGGTCAAAGCACCTTACAGATGAACAACATTAATCGTGGGGGTAACTGACTTAATGGTGGCTCCCCAAATCCTGACCACTTGCCCCAGTGTTGGAGAGAGCTGTGATTTCCAAAAAAAAAGGCATGCTTCTCTCTTTGCATCAGTGACAGGACTCGGACAGCTCAGACTCAGATCGTGTGGATAAACGGGGAGCTGAGGAGGCAGAAACTCAGTCACTACAAGTAACCAGGTCCCCAGGGCGATGGATTTTGGCACCATGAGACATGCTTTGCAACTGAGGATTGAGTCTCCTCTCACCCTATTTCAGACCCAAAGGACTCTTCCTCCCTCACACAGTTCAAATAATGAGGTTCAATTAAAACATTCAGGTTCAATTAGTGTGTTAGGGCTTTAGAAGCGTTTCAGGGCAAAATATTTTCTGTGAGTAACTGAAGAAAAACTGATGCAGTTCTGGACCCGTACAGCAGCATGCAGGGGCAGGCGGCAACTTGGTCTGTAACCAACAACTGCATGGTACAAGAGCTGGACAAGATGGCACTTGTGTGTATCCGTGCTCTGCCGCGCCTGCTCCCTGGGCCCCAAGGGCTTTCCTAGCAGCCAGCAGAAGGAATAGCATGCTAGGGTGTTTTCCTAACAAGTTGTGACTTTTTCTTCTTTATTTAAAAAAGAAAGAAAAAGAAAAAGTCTTACTATAATGATGTTTTTAAAAAGTGTACCAATAAACTAGGTGCACATTATTATAAGCACATTAGCCAAGCTTATTATAATAAACTATAGTTGAGAGTAAGATATTCTGGCAATGCGTGTATCTAGCAATTCTGCCTTTGGGCTTGTTGCCAAAGCATGATGGATTCCCAGTTCCTTATGATGTCTCATTGTTGTGCATGAACTTGCTCCCCTCTGTCTGTGGCCAACACAATCACTAGCTTCACTTTGATGTTCTCTCTCTCTCTCTCTCTCTCTCTCTCTCTCTCTCTCACACACACACACACACACACACACACACACACACACACACACATCTTATGCAGCCCTGGCTAGTTTCCAACTCTATGTTGTCAAGAATGACCTCAAGTCCTAATCCCTCTGCCTCCTCCCACAAGCCCCAGGACTGCAGGTATGTACCGCCACACACAGCTTGTTCTCTGCTTTCATTTTCTGGCAGTTCTCATACACTAAGCACACTGCTATATGGAATCCCATCGCCTGGAATGCTGCTAATTGGCAACCCACAGATCAAAGGTGCAGTGACTGATGAGACATTGCAAGATCATACAGTGACTTTTGAGTCATTTAGAAAATATTTGAATGTATTCAGAAAAGTTTAACATTAGTATCTGAATGGATTCTGTAGATGTTTCCATGTTACTCCAAGTGTATTAATAAATTACAAAATAATACATTCTAATAAATCAAGATGATGCAGACAAGCCATAATGAATAAAAGAACAAGATAAATGAGTAGGAATTCATGTAACATAGTCTGTCATACGGAGTTAAAGGGTACTTAGCAGAAGAGCCCTGACTTAGCACTCCCTCTAGAAAGCCAAGGAGATATTGGCTAGCAACTCAGCAATGTTTGGTGACATCGAAACAGTTGGTCTTATCCAAGGCCATCTGTTTGTTATTGTTTTTTAAGTGTCCAAATAAAGAGGGAACAGTTTCACTCTGTGCCTAGCTAGTCAGACCAGGTCTATGGAGGACTGTGTTTTGTTATGAAGGCCACATTTGAAAGGAAAAGGAACTAAGGATGTTTCTTTTGGCAACTCAAATATAATAGCTGCCTTCAAATAGCTGAGGAGTGTCAAATGAAAGAAACATCACATTTAACTGTGCAGTACCATAGCCCAGAACGAAACGTCATGATCAGGAATGTCAGGCAACATGTGTCAATCCCATATGAGATAAGACTTTCTACAATGTTTATGGTGATAAAAACATCAAACTTGAGTGAACTTGAGTAGAGGCCAAGCCTTGGACAGGAGACTTCTAGGACACTGTGATTTCTTATTCTTTTCCCTGTAATAGGAGCTTAAATCTTTTATTGTACTATGATTTCTCCATGGTCCACCACACATTTTCATGATCTCTTTTGTAGGTATGATATATTTTACAATGAAAAACCATGGACTGGGTTTTGAATTAAGTTCACATCATTAAAAAGAAATTGTTGTCACTGGAAATAAAGAGGTGACTTCCAATCTTCAAAATCCTGGGAAATACAGAAGCAATTTTGTTGTTGTTATTGTTGCTACTGCTGTTGTTGTTTTTGTTTTTCGAGACAGAGTTTCTCTGTATAGCCCAGGCTGTCCTGGAACTCATTCTGTAGATCAGGCTAGCCTCAAACTCACAGAGATCTGCCTGCCTCTGCCTCTGCCTCCCGAGTGCTGAGATTAAAGTTGTGTGCCAGCACTGCCCAGCTCATGGGCAATTCTTTCGAGAAAGCTCTCCTAAAGCATTAAGGCAACAGCCTTTAATTAACTTCATGGGTGTCCTCAATGAGGCAGGCTCAAAATGAACATTTCTGGTGTTTAGATTATGACCCCATGGCTCGATGGCAGTGGCTATCATTTTATAAGCCGTTACACAGCAGAAAGAGACAAACAGTTTCTGCCCTTTACAGATGGCAAGTGACATTGATAGTAGTAAAGAGAATGAGAGCAGATATGGACAGTGAATAAATACAAAATAAAGTTAAAAAGTTCACACAGTGAGCAGGTCAAGGTTTGGGGTTCTGTAAGAGTGGGAAACAAATGCCAGATCTTAGAGAATACGTCTATATGGATTCCAACCAGAAGCTAGCCCTTCTTTGGTCCCATTAACTTCCATGGGCTTCCTGGAAGAAGCTAGCCTTAAAAATATATAGACTGACGATCAAACATTATGGCAGGGGAATCTTTCTCCTGAGCTGCCAGGAATAAAACAAAGTCAAAATAGCCCGAGTGGTCATTTCCTCCTGTAGATCCTGTTCTCCCATTCTGCTCTTCATGATCTCTCACTACCCTCTCCGCTGTGCTGGCCTGAACGGGAACTAAGACATAAAAAGAGGAAATGAGAGGCAGGGGTATTTGTGGACTCTGATGGATGTAGAATCCGGGAGAGTCCTTGAGTCCCCAAGTCACAGTAAATAAATAGCCAAGCTCTCTGCTCCTTCTAGCTTTGCCGTAACTTGGAGCAAAGGTACTTCTGCTTTGGACCCAGTTAACCTTTTATCTGGGGATCCCCAATCATGTTACCGACATTAATTCCTCTATCCTTACAACGACCTTAGGTTGACGGGAAAAACAAACCAACAAGATCTTACAAGCTACTCCTGCCCAGTGTGCTAAAATGCAAATAATAATCAGTCCAAGTTTATTTTATAATTTATCTTCACTTTACAGGGAAGTAAACCAAGGCATTTCAGGTATAAAAACAACAGTTTCACATCAGCCTTTCTGCCTTTGATTTCATCAATGTCAATAATATTTTAGTAATTTTTTTTCTTCCTGGAATTTATTTATTTGCTCAGGGTCTTATGTACTCTGGCTGGCCTCAAATGCAGTATATAGAGGAGGAGGATCTTGAACATCTGATCTTCTACTTCTACCTGGGTTATAAATGTAAGCCGGCACACTGGTTTACACAGTGCTGGGAATCCAGCCTAGAGTCTAAGTCTAAGTCTACCAACTGAGTGTATCCCAGCCCCCACCTCAGAAAATCTGAGCATGATCACTTTGCACAGAAACTGAAACAGAGAGTGATGAACATGTCTTACCTGAGGCTAGGCCTCAGAAAATAATACTTAAGTAAGAAACCCAAGAGCCTAAATTCTGAGAACAAGTTTTTTTAATCATTAGATGTTGAAACAGGTTTAAAACACTGAATCTATTCAAAATTTGTAAAATTATGTGATAACAGCTGTCAAAATTGAGTTCTTGATACCAAAAATAGTGTGGTATAAGGAATGGCAGCAAAAGTACCATGATCCAGCAGTTAGAAATGCCTTTACTCTGTCCTCACCAAAAACATCAACAGTGTCCCCTCTTAGCTAGGAGGAGGTGGAAATTCAGAGGAAGCTACTAATGTCCAGTCAGAGAATAGTTAGCAAACACAGAACAGGGACTGAAACCTGGGTCTTCAAAGTCCAAGTTCAGTGAGAATGCATTTTGGAAGAGAGGCTTCCTGCCTTCTAGAGGTGACCAAGAAGTGGGTGAAGCCACACTCCCCAGCACCTCCACCTATGACAACAGAGAAGAATGGTACCGTTAGGCATTTCTGATGAAGGAACTGAGCCTCTGAGGGGGTCTGCAACCTAAGACAAACACTCCAGGAAGAACAGATATGTCCATTACACAAGTCGATGGAATATAAAGTCACTTACTACAAGAGTAGACAGGCAAGGATTTATCATATGCATGTCCAGATAGGTTTAGGGTGTAGAAACCTCTAAGTGCATAAATGAAAATAAGAACAATTAAGCAATGAAGCAGGAAGTAGGAAGGGAGGCCGATCCAGGAAGGGTTGTTAGAAGAAAAATATATTTAGGGGAATTTCCTCTTTGTTTTGTTTCATTTTGTTTTTTGAGACAAGGTCTCATGTAACCCAGGACATCCTCAAACTCCCTATATGGAGGCTGGCCTTAAATTCCTGATCTTCTTCTACCACCCAAGAACTACGATTACAGGCATGTGCACTATACCCAACTCTTTTTTTTTTTTTTTTTAATTTAGGAATCAGAATAGCTGTATCTTGGTAAGAGTGGAATTTTGAGAGAATGTGGCTCATAACTGAACCTTATCCTAGATGTGGGACAATTACAAATATGGGTGGGGAGGGGGAGGAAGGCAGTGTCAAAGTTGATTTGAGCAACTGGAAATTCAAGAGTGATTACAAGATAGCTTGACTACTAGGCTATATCTAAGTGTTTCCACGCCCGTACTTGTAGAAGGTACATGTTCTCCTCATTTCAAGAGCACAGAGAATCTTCAGTTAGTAAAAGCCTGTATGCAACGGATGCAGAAGGCAGCCGTGAAGTTGAATAGAGTAGACAGGTAACTGGGCAGGAAGTCCCAAGCAGCCTCATTCTTCCCCGCCCTAACCCTCCCAGATTCCACCAGCACAGTTAAGATTTCCAGTGCACAAAAGGCTTATGCAGACATTGTCCATTTGCTTTATCAAAGCTAAATTCACCTGTCGAGCTTCAGGCAGGTGATTAACTAGATTCTCAGAATAAGAACTCTGTTGAAATCAGCCATAATATAAACATTTCTCAAGATATCAATTCAGATGCAAGTCAAGTACTGAGACCTATTCATCTGTGTAAATTATGTTAACTCATCCTCTGTGGCCCCATCAGTTAGAAAGAGTGGGTAAAATATCTACAGAAATAGTCCCTGGCTACTGGTTTTTCATTAGTGCTGGCTCTAACCATACCTATCTAAACCATGAGCTAAAGGTTGACAACCTCAGAGTTTCTGAAGAAACCACTCATTCTGACCACCCTGGTTGCTGGGTTAACAATGACTAAGATTTGCATGAATGGTGTGAAAATCTGAGGATTCTTATTAGTCTGAAGATCATTTTTTCACCATCTATCCATATGCTGTATTTACACTGCACCATTTTCTGTCCTAAGTCATCTACGTTGTGTTAACACATCAAAAGTAACAATGAAATACCTATACTATCCCCTATACAATAAGACACTGCTAAACATCTATAGGTGTCCACAAATAGACTACTCCATAAATGCCATATTCAAACAGATGAGGAACTGACAGTGAGTGCTTAACCAAAGTAACAAAGCCAATACTAGTTGAAGGCAAGAGAACTTAAATATAATATTCATTTAGCTCAAAGGTTCTCAACCTTTCTAATGCTGCAACCCTTTAATACAGATCCTGACATTGTGGTGACCCCAACCATAAAATTATTTTCATTGTTACTTTATAACTGTAATTTTGCTACTGTTATGAATTTTGCTACTGTTATGTAAATATTTCTGGAGATAGAGCTTTGTCAAAAGGGTCACAACCCACATTTTTCCAACCACTGATTTAGCTAAACCCTAGCATTTTGATCTGTTCAACCTAACACAGAAGACAGTTTCTAGATTATACAGAAGATGGAGACTATTATAAAGCATTTCTACACTCAAAGGGTTCATACTGGTAATTCTTTTAATGGCATTTAAATCTTATTCATTTTATTTACCTTCATAGTAAGACTATCTAACTGGGAGGGGCAGGGGCAGTTTGACCTCACCAACTTCATTATTCCATTTTTTTAAAAACCGAGTAAGGTAACCCCAGGCCATACTTAGTAGTGAACGTATCAATATCTGAAGAACAACCAGTTGTTAGCTTCATGGCCCACACCTTTCATTAATCCAGCACTTGGGAGGCAGAGGCAGGCAGATCTCTGTGAGTTTGATGCCAGCCTGGCCTAAAGGGCAACCCGAGATTATATACTAAAGCCCTGCCTCCAAATAAACAAAAAGCCAGATGTGGTTATGCATTGATATAATCCAAGCCCAGGGCAGGATAATTTCAAATCCATTGGCCAGGAGGTGCTAATAGGCATGTTCAAAATTAGAAAGCAACCTCTTTTCATGTTCTGTGTCGTTCACAGGAGGGAAAAGTTGTATGCAGTTCTGTGCATTTGATGACAACTGGTCTTCAATTCTGCCTGTCACCTTCGTCTTGCCATTTTTCACCCTTTTTACTCTCATACACTTTTACTGATTCCCAACTCTGCCTCTGGAGTGAAACTAAGACTGGAAACCATTTGGAATTACGGACATTGATTTCAGATCCCTTATCGCTAACTCTTGAACAAAGTTTGTTTCGGACAAATGAATAATTGCTTAATCAGGAACAAAAGGCAAGGGGGGGGGTGCGTGTTTGAATGGCAAAGACGTGCACTTTACAATACTTGGATGAGTCAGATGACGACTAAAATGGAGACAGGAGAGGAAACGATCCTACCCCCTGGGCTGCGCAGGGAGGAAAGGCCAGTGCGGCACACATGCTTCCGAAGCTTCTGGGCTCCTGTCAGTGCAGAAGCACCCTCCGTCCACGCCGTGCTCCAGGCCCAGGGCCTCCGAGTCGCAGACGGGGATCGGCACCTTATGGGCGGAAGCGGCGTCGGCTCGGGACACCGGCCCCTCCCACCTAGAATGGAAGTGACGCAAGTAGCCTCGGAGTCACTTCCGGCTGGGTGGATGAGGAGGAGCCCGAGCTGCCGCGGAGAAGCCCGAGTAGAGACGGACGGCGCCGGAGAGGTGAGGCCGGCGTCGGCGGTCGCGGCCCTCGCGCGAGGGCCGGACTGAAGGGACGCGGGTGCGGGCGGCCGTAGGAGCCGCCGCGGACGGGCGGGAGCGGCGAACTGTGCCGCAGGCCGGGCGGGTGACCGAGCGCCCTCGGGAGTCACGAACACCTGCAGATGCGCCTGCGGGCTCCGAGGGGCTTGATGGGCATATCGGGGGCCGGAGGCTCGACAGGGCATCCGGCTCGGGCGTCGCCCCGCGCGAGCCCACCGTCGCCAGGCTGAAGGGTGTTCCCGAGCAGGGAAAAGGCCCTGCGATCCGACAGCGCAGTCTAGGAGTTAGTCCAGGACAGCTTCCCGGAGCCTTGGGAAAATCGGTGCTTCTTCTCCCCCATCCCTCATCGCGGAAACGGGAGAGGAAGCTTCTTTCTGCCCAGCCCTGGTGCCTGGTTACTGTGTATATCCTGTGTGTGCCAGTGTCTGTCTGTCGCCTCCTTCCTTGAGCCATTTGTCAGCGCCTTGGTCTCTAGTGTTCTTATGGACTGAAACTTACTGTTCTCCTTAATGTATGTTTCGGGGAAGAAAACGCAGGACATCTGGAGGAATTCTAGGTTAGATGACATTTCCAAGATTAGGAATTTGTCCCACCCCACCCTGGGGCCTCTGAAGCACCTGCGTTTGCTCCGAACCTGCTCTTGTCGGTGCTGAGGGCCTGTCGTGCACCCTACAGAGAGATGAGAGTAAGTCTGTTCTCCTCCTTGGCCATTCAGTGCCAGTCTCACCCTCCCGTCATCTTTGCTGAAGGATTGACACAAAGCTGTCTGCTGCTGGGAACGGGAAATTTGTTGAGAAACTACAGATCTGTATGGAATGAATTCAGATCATAGCAAGATGCCTTCCAACATTGGCCAGGCAATAGTACTTACCGTATCCTTTTTTATTTCCCTGTTAAATCTGTGCTATTACATCTTTTCCACAAAATATTAGGAAAGTGCTGTTTTTTGAATAGAGTGACTGTACACACGGCATATTTACTTTCTGTATCTCAGAATATTTTTCAAGGGTGAGCGCAGTTTCTGACTGGAAGATGTTTTCCATCTCACATAATTCAGTAAATATTCGGAATCAGAAGTTCCTTCTTGAGTAGGGGGTGGTGGATTTTTTTCTCTTTAAGTCAGTATGCCTGGGTAAACTCAGGCTTATGAACCTAAGCATATGGGCTTGTCTAGTAATAGAAAACTGTTTGGCTTGTTTTTTCTGCCTTTTTGGACTTGTTTTGCTGTTCTCTTCCCTTTTGTATGTTGAAGAGTTGGTGAGAAGAATGAAAGCAAATATTAAGGACAGTGTTTACACATGTGGCTAAAGTCAGGTGAGAGATAATTATGGCTTTTGAAGCTGATGACCTGATGACCTGCAGACCATCATTTGATGACTTGAGGATTAGTAGTTTAGAAGTGACAGTTTGAAAGACAAAAAAAAAAAAAAAAAAAAAGGTACATGGGGAAAAGCTGTGCCAAAAAAAAAAAAAAAACCTTAATTAGATAATTCATAGCATTTCAAAATAATTGTGGGGCTTGTTTCTCTCAGCAGGAGGGCAAAAATGAAAGCGGGCTGTAGCATCGTGGAAAAGCCAGAAGGAGGTGGAGGTGAGCAGAAGTTAATCATCTCTGATGGATCTGGAATGTCCCTTAGTGTTCCTGTTCCTACTTGGGCTTAGTTGACAGATGCCAGACTGACAGCCTCATAACTGTGTAGATCTTGGTAGGATGATTTTAGACTTGTTTCCCATGAAGAGATATTTAACTTGTCTGGCCCACACATCTTTATTGCAAGTTTTAGTGTCTCTTTTTCTGTTAGAGAAATAATTCCACCCTGGGGATAAGGTGTTTTCTGCCATATATTCCTAAAACATCAGTTTATCTTGCTTCTTTGTTATTTAGTAATCTATGAAAAGGTTGGATTAGGATGCCTAATCCTGCTGCCCAACTTTTATTAGAGTCACTGATTGCTGGGAGGATGGGTAATTTCTCCATCCTTTCCTCTCCTCTGCATGGTTAGCCTAGCTGACTGGAAGGGTGTGTTTGCAAAGTACTCTAGAGACTGTGAGCCATGGAATGTGGAGGTGGGGGCACTGGCATGTTTGTTCCTAACTCCTAACTACTTTGATCTTGCCCTTTCACATGTAAGGGTATCAGTTTCCTGATTGGGCCTACAAAACAGAGTCGTCGCCCGGCTCCCGGCAGATCCAGCTGTGGCACTTCATCTTGGAACTGCTGCAGAAGGAAGAGTTCCGCCATGTCATTGCCTGGCAGCAGGGGGAGTATGGGGAGTTTGTCATCAAGGACCCTGATGAAGTGGCTCGCCTCTGGGGCCGCAGGAAATGCAAACCACAGATGAACTATGACAAGCTGAGCCGGGCCCTCAGGTGAGGGAGAGGATCCCCTCCCAGATTTGTGGTATTAACAAAGTTGGAAGGAAAGTATGCAATTCTGTGGATGTTATCGTAAAAAGGTATCAGGTGATGAAAGAGTGCACTTGTTAGTGAATAATGTGTCCCTTAAGAATGTGAAGCAAAGAGGTGTTGAATCTCAGTGGCACAAGAGGTGAGAAGGTGTAGGAGGGATTCCACTGTGACTGGCACTGGCTCCTGACAGCTAATTCTGCTTTGTAGTGGGTAAGAACGTGTGGTAAGACATGGACTAGGGCTCACTTCTAATCCAGAGGATTAGTGTCGACTTCCCTGTTGGGAAACTCCTGTCATTTTCTCTTCTTTGGGCTCTCCTAGCAGAAGCAGGAAAGATATGATGAGTGCAGGAGGGAGGCTTGCGGAGTGTCTGTGACCCAGGTGCTAGCTAGCACACCACACCTACAGCCTCCAGTCAGTCCATAGGTGCTAGGATGTGTCCAAACACTGATCACTGTAAGTGCTCTCATTCACTCCTCTCTGTCAGCTTTTAAGGTACTTTATGACATGTGCTACTTAATAGAGGCCAGGCCAAAGCTTCCAGGTAGATGGAAGTTCCTGTCTGTCTTCATTCTCTGTAGCCTGAGTGTGAACTCTGTGTATTCTTGCTGGAGCCTCCCACATCCCATTTGTGCCACATTGAAGGTGAAGCGAGCCAGGGTGTCTGCTGTTTCCCCGATCCTGCCATTATCTCACTGGCTGTCATCAAACAGGTTTCCATTCCTCTGTTTAGTCCTTGCACTTAGGCTCCTGGCCCAACCTGGGCAAGCCAGACAGAAGCTAGACAGTTATTTAGAGTGGAGCAGGAAGTGGATCATAAACTGAAACTGTAGAGAAATGAGAAGGTGAATGCTTAGAAGTCAGGAAAGCGTTTGGGATCTAAAAACAAGAGTGTCTGTGACAAGCTCTAGGCAAAGCCTACAGCTGAGTTTAAACTGCTGGAGAAAACGGTTCTTGGGTCTCCGAGCCCCAAGTCCAGGGCCAGGCTATAGAGGAACAGTGAAGGTTTAGACTGTTCTAAGCACTGTTTAGAGCCAGAATTGATCTTAGTACTTACCTAAGTATAGCAAATGCTATGCCATGTGTTCTTCTTTCTGTAGGTACTATTACAACAAGAGGATCCTTCACAAAACAAAAGGGAAAAGGTTTACCTACAAGTTTAACTTCAACAAGCTGGTGATGCCCAACTACCCTTTCATCAATATTCGCTCCAGTGGTAAGATACAGACACCTACGGGAGAAAGTGGGTTTGGATTTAAAAAGAATTCTAAAAAACCTGAATCTGAGATGTGACCTGGATAAGGAGATTTTAGAAACATTGATGTAACCTGCTCTCTTGATTACTCCACGTTCTCCATAGTCATCTGAAAAGAGTGATGGGCTATGCATTACTCTAACAGGCTTGCTTAGTTTATTTGGTTACTTCTGTATGCATTATTTTCAGCCTCCTGGATATTACTAAACTCCTTTTGGGGAATAAGTCCATAGGTTTATGTTGAATTTTAAGTTCAAGACTCTGTTTTAACACCTTGCCCAATGACTGTTTCATAGCTGTGAACCTTTTTCTACAAACATTTCCGATTTTCTGTGAAACTCCAAGCTCTCGCTTATCACCTGAGTGTCATCAAAACCACAGCCCCTTGATCATGTTTGCAGTGAAGGGCCCAGTCTCTGATGTGCAGCAGACACGGCACTGTTCTTCAGTGCAAGCAGCTTCCCCTCTGTGCTGGCTCACAGCCTTTGCTCTGCTCCTTGATGAAGACACATCCACTTACAAAAGTGTTAGATGTTGATTGAGCTAGAGTTACGTTAGAGGTTTCTTTTTGCTTTGAGGGTTGTTTGTTTGTGGGGAGGTATGTGATAAGATAATCAATTATCCTCCTTTATTATTATTATTTGAGACAGTTCTCACTATGTAGTCAGGCTGTTCTTGAACTTTACTCTTGTCAACCTGGCCTAGGGCAGGCAGGCAGTCTTCCTGCCTCATCATCCAAGTGCTAGGATTACAAGTCTTGACCAGTTTTATCATTGTTCTTTGTGACATTCTATACCCTTCCCAAAAATAATCATGATTTTGAATAAAAGTACTCAGGTTGACAGAAACTTGAAAAATTAGGGGAGGGTGTGGCTAAGAGAATATAATACTAAGATGATGTGTAGATGTGTAATTACTACACACAACAAGTTGGGGCAGTTTTAGCTATCATTGCAGTTCCACCTCAGTAACTGCTCCCTCCTGTCCCTGGGGCATGCATTTGGGGTGGGGGTTGGAATGCACTTCTAATTACAGCCTGTTTTCTTTCCCTGTGCCTAAGGGAGCTGCATTAGGAAATCAAAGCTGTGTTAGCCCTTGCAACCTTGTTTCCTCTGTTTCTTCTCACTCTTGCTTCTTCCCTCTGCACCTATAGAAAGTGGTGGCCATGCCATCAAGTTTGAAGAAATGTGTTGGTCTTCGTACTCTTGCACTCCACATCCAAAAATGGTGGTCTTATTTTTGATCCATCCTCATCAATTGAAAGCCCATAAGTCCAACCATTTAGACAACTTGAATAGACTGTCCTCTCAGCTCTGGACTAATCTGTTTTTTTCTGAGGCTAAGGGACTCTTACTCTGTAGAAGTTCTGGTCTGCAAACCTAACAGTGATTAGTGATCTGGCGCACCGGTTACACCAAAAGCTGTAAAACTGGCAGTAATCTTTAATAGGCTCAAGATGCTTATCAAAGGTCCTGGGGTGGCCATAGCTCAGGAGAGTGCTTGCCTAGCTCTCAGCATAGCCATCACCATCATCCCAGGAAAAGCAAAACAGTGACCCCTCCTTTTAGATTGTTGACTCATCGATAAAGATGACTCCAAAGAACAAGCCATTTGTTTACAGAGAACTTTTACAGTGTAGACCAAGTGATTAAGATTAACATAATGTTGACAAAGGAAAGTAGTACTATTGAACATCTACTTAGTAAAGGTGCTTCTGTTTGACGTGGTTTAGTAAATTATCTATGCTTTTAACCTAGTAAAATATATGTCTTGATGCTCCTATTTTACAAATGCAAAATTAAATATGAGCAGAGCTGAATTGAATACAGGAGTTCTTCACTCACCTATTAAATTCGTGCACTTGTTTGGTCTATCATGCCATCTTCCTCCTGGTTAGCATTCACCCGTGTGTTAATCCCTAAAGAAAGGCAAAGGGTGATGGCAAGTTCTTTTCCTCAAGAAACTTAAGGTGAGATTCTAGGTTTGCACTAGGCAGAGCAGGGATCCCTGCTGAAGAGGGAGGAGGCCAGAGAGGTGGAGGACACCGTGAGGGCATGGCCCACAGAATCAGCTAAGCGGGACTCATAGAGGCTCACAGAAATGGAAGTGACAGACACAGACCCTGTATGGGTCTGAGCTAGGTCCTCTGCATGCACCTTATGGTTGTGTAGCTTGGTGCACTTGGGAGAGCCTTTGCCTCCTGCTGGCTTGCAACATCCAGCCACGATACTGAGGGTTTGTGCCAAGTCTTACTGTATCTGGTTAGGCCATGTTTGGTGGTTATCCCTGAGAGGCCCACTCTTTTTAATTTTAAGGGAAATAGACAAGGAGTTGATCTGGGGAGAAGGGAGGTGGGGAGGAGGAACTGGTAGGAGAGGACAGAGGGAAAACTGAGATTGAGGTATAATGTATGAGAGAAAAATAAAACGTTTTAAAAAGATTCAAGGTTTGTATGGTAGAATGCAGTAAGTGCTCTAGAAAGAAAGTCTCCTCACTTAAACTCTAGAGGCCAGAAATTCTCTCTGTGGGTAGCTTGATGTATACAACTATTCTGGTCTTCCTGTTTTTAAGTAAAAATATATGGTCAAATACACAAAATCTGAGTGAATGCTGCTTTTTGCCCTTTGTGTTTGTCCTGTTCACTGTTAGCAGTTGAGGGTGGAGTTGGGTGTGTTTAGAGCAAGTCTGTAATCCAAGCATTTGAAAAGTAGAAGTTCGAAGTGTCGGAAGCTCAGTGTCACCCTGGGCTGTGTATAACCTGGTCTACTCTGAGACCATGTCTCAAAACCCCAAGACACTATAGGATTTGTGACACTAAACTCAATATTATAGTGTTGAAATACTTACAGAAACCAAGCATAATAATGCACACCTATGATCCCAGCATGTATAAGACTGAGGTATGTGACATTGGCTACATAGTAAGCTTCTATCTCAAACAAGTACATCTAAGTGCAGTATCTTTTATATCTTCTATCTCAAACAAGTACATCTAAGTGCAGTATCTTTTATATCTTCTATCTCAAACAAGTACATCTAAGTGCAGTATCTTTTATATGTATACATATATGTGCATATAGTACATATTATATAATGTGCTTATAGCATATAATATGGCCTATATGTAAACTTTTTTTTTTTAATTTAAAAAGTTTTTTAAGTTTGACTTTTTTTTAACCATTAAAAATTAAGCCAGGCTGGGCTGGAGAGATGGCTCAATGGTTAAGAACCCCGATTGTTCTTCCAGAGGACCTGAGTTCAGTTCCCAGCACCCACATGGCAGCTCACAACTGTCTGTAACTCCTGTTCCAGGCGTCCTGGCACCCATGGCAAAACACCAATGCACATAAAATATTTAATTAAAACAAAATTAAGCTCATGCTGGTAATATCAGCATTTTATTTATTTTATTTATACACGCACGCGCGCGCACACACACACACACAAACCTGCCTGCCTAAGAAACAATGGAAAGATAGAGAATTACTGGTCTAAAATGGTTAACTTTCAGTAGGTGGGGACAGGGCAGGCTAAACCTGTCTCTCAAATTTACCTCCCTGCCACCACCCTGGTTTTTAATACTTCTTTTGGAAAACTTGAAACCTAACAAAGAATTGAATGTAGAAGAGGGCACTCACATACCACATGTATTTTATCTCTACTCACATTCAGGTATCATGGCTTTTCTCCCAGGAATACGATGTTCTTTTCTATAACTGAAATGGCACTACCACACCACACCCAGGAAATTTATTGTTACTCTACTAATATATGGCCTGTATATAAATATATATTTAAGTCTTTTAAATTTAAAATTTAATTTTGACTTTTTGTTTTAAACCTTGGTCTAGCTCATGCTGACAGACCAAGCCCTTAGAGTGCAGAGGCAAGTGGATCTCTGTTAGTTTTAAGCCAGCCCGGGTTGCCTACTAACAAGTTCTAGGCCAGCCAGGACTGCATAATGAGATGCTACCTCAAAAAGAATGAACACAATTAATTCTGACAACATGTGACTTGCTATGCACAGGCACTATTCCAAAAGCCTCACAAATGGTAACTATTTCTCTAACATTAAGATTGATCTTATTATTTCTGACTTATGAAAACTGGGCCAGAAAGTCTTTTTTTTTTTTTCCCCAGAAACATGTGGACAGGATTAGAGTTTTAACTTAGGCAGAGAACTTATTATTTGCATTGTTCTCGGAGGGAGCACCAAGATTCCCGGTGTGTTCTTTACACTAGTTAGAAGGTAGGAGGCCTGAGGTTCAGACGTCCGGACTGGCACATGTGATGACTGCTGTGCTTTTCTTCCTAGTAATCATAGTGACACTTTTAGCAACAGGGTTTTTTGTTTGCTTGCTTGTTTTTTGTTTTTTCTTTTTTTAAAAAAAAAAACTTTATTTTATTTATTTATTTGCCTTGGTGTTTGCCTGGAACTGGAACTACAGACAGTTGTTAGCTGCCATGTGGGTGCTGGGAATCGAACCCGGGTCCTCTGGAAGAGCAAACGGTGCTCTTAACCCCTGAGCCATCTCTCCAGCCCCGCTTGCTTGTTTTTCACACAGAACCTTAGATTTGACATCTCAACATATTATATATAAAGGTGGGGGCATCAGCAGCCACCTTCCATACATTCCCCTAGTCTTACCTTCCTTTGTAAATGCATGTGGAAATAGCTCTTCACAGGTGTGCAGTGTGCCTTAGTATGTGCATGAAAACCAAAGTAGACATTGTTAAAAGATAGAAACAAAACTGATTTGACTTAAGCAAGCATTTTTGACTGGCATAGGAAGTAGGACTTTCTTTTCCTCTCCACATTATCCTTACATTCTGCATTTATAATATAATGCACTTATAGTCTATAGTAGTGTATATTCTGCATTTCAGATTACAAACAAATGGTTATTTCACTTTGTGTATATATTTTGCCTATGTGTGTGTGTGTGTGTGTGTGTGTGTGTGTGTGTATAAAATGTGCACCATGTGTGTCCAGTACCTTTGTAGGCCAGAAGAGGGTTTTTGGGTCTCCTAGAACTGGAGTTACGGATGGTTGTGAGCTGCCATGTGGGTGCCAGGAACCAAACTCAGGTCCTCTGCAAAACCGATAGGTGCTCTTAATCACTGTGCCATTTTTACAGCCCTCAGATAAGACTCTTAATAAGTCAAGAGTCATAAAATTAAAAACAATAGACTCCTAGTTGCTGTAATAAACTAAAGAGATCCATTGGCCAGAACCTATCTTGTCTTTACTCAAATTATATGCAAGGTCATGTGTCTTATTTTTCTATTTATTACTCTTAATAATTAATCTCAATCCAAGGACTTTTGAATCAAGGCCTACAGAAGAAGTGTTTTCTGTTGCACATTTGTCTGTAAATGCTGCTCTGGCAGGTGTCACTCAACCCTGGACACCAAGAGAGCCAGTCTGCCACACAGTGGCCTGTGGCCTGCTCCAGAGTAGTGCCAGAACTGGGGACAGTCTAGGTACTATATTTTGTTCCCTGTGTTCTTTCCTGGACACCAGAGTTTGACTGCCCTGCCTCCTCCTAACCCCCTTTCCTTTATCTCCCTCCATGTGATAAGGACTCGGGTCATCATCATGTTCCAGCCGCTGTCCTCCAAGAACCCACAGGGCACCTGGGGCTGCAGGTGGCAGCATTCTTAGGCCTTATTCAGGGCTTTTTAGGAGAAGTTGAGAATTTACCCAAGTTAATATGATATAATGATAATTTCTTCTTAGAATTTGAAATTTAGCAGTTACACTTGGTTTTTTGAGCTAAGCTAGCCTCAAGTCATAGTAATTTTCCTGCCTTTGTCTCCCAAGTCCTGGAATTATAAACATGAGCCATCACACCTGCCAGCAGTCAGCCTTGGGACAGGAATTAGTAGGTCCAGCCTCCTCCTCAGTACTGGAGGACAACAGAAATAGATTATCATTACATAGGATTAATTGACTATAGAAAAACTGGAATCTCTGAGATAATGGTTGTCTATCAAAAATGATAAAGATAAACCGTAAGAACTTGCCTTAATAAAAGTTGCCTTTACATACCAATTTATTTCACTAAAGTAGGACCTTGTCCCTATCCATTTATGTGCTATAGAGTCTGGGTTTTCAGTGCAGCCACATGCATGTGCTGGGTCCAGTGTTGCTACTGTTGGGTTTTCTTGCTTTATAAATACAGCCAAGGGGCTGGAGAGATGGCTCAGCGGTTAAGAGCACCGTCTGCTCTTCCAGAGGACCCGGGTTCGATTCCCAGCACCCACATGGCAGCTAACAACTGTCTGTAGTTCCAGTTCCAGGCAAACACCAAGGCAAATAAATAAAATAAATAAAATAAATAAACTTTGAAAAAAAAAAATAAAAAAAAAAAATAAATACAGCCAAAATTATGATGGTGAGAAAAACCTTACTTGTGAAGCTGAAAATTGAAATGGGAAATATACACACAGAAGAGTTGCAGGAGTTCGTGTACCCATTCATTCATCCAACTAATGTCTAGTGGCACCTACTGACTCTTAAGCCCTGGACTATTGAGATACCGTTTGAATTGAGATATTGAATGACATTGCAGGTAGGAAGGAGGACCACCTGGACAGTAAGGTAAGGGGCCAGAGGAGCATGTGAAAGCTGGGCTGATAGAGAAAGCTGAGCAGCATAGGCTGCCTTTAAAGCCTCAGGCCTCGTCCCTCAGCCTTCCGAGTGCTGGGATGGCAAGCTTGTATCACCACACCCATCGTAAGCAATAGTTTTGAAAGACTCAGACTAGAGAGAAGGTTTGTTTCCACTTGTCACTTAACATTGTGTACTTAGCTAGTGTGGGTAGTAGTGATAGTAGTGGATGACCAGGTGGCCAATGCAGACTTTTTCCTTTTCTTCCGTCACAGGTGTGGTTCCTCAGAGTGCACCACCAGTGCCAACAGCTTCTTCCCGGTTCCATTTCCCACCTCTAGACACGCATTCTCCTACTGGTGATGTACAGCCAGGGCGCTTCCCTGCTAGCTCCCTGAGTGCTCCTGGCCCTGAGTCAGGTGGTACCACTGATAGAAAGGTGGAGCCTTCGGATCTAGAAGATGGCTCTGCCTCTGACTGGCATCGGGGCATGGATTTTCTGCCCTCTCGAAATGCTCTTAGTGGAGGAGGGATTGGCCACCAGAAACGCAAGCCTGACATAATGCTTCCTCTCTTCACCCGGCCAGCAATGTACCCTGACCCCCACAGTCCCTTCGCTCTCTCTCCAGTCCCTGGCCGTGGAGGTGTCCTAAATGTCCCCATTTCGCCAGCGTTGTCCTTGACCCCCACCATGTTCTCCTATAGCCCCTCACCAGGCCTGAGCCCCTTTACCAGCAGCAGTTGCTTCTCCTTCAACCCAGAGGAAATGAAACACTACCTTCATTCTCAAGCCTGTTCTGTGTTCAACTACCATCTGAGTCCTCGGACTTTCCCTCGATACCCAGGGCTCATGGTCCCACCGCTGCAGTGCCAAATGCATCCTGAGGAATCTTCCCAATTCTCTATCAAGCTGCAGCCCCCACCAGCTGGACGGAAGAACCGAGAGAGGGTAGAAAACAGTGAGGAGTCCACACATGGCTCTGCACCAGCCAGTGCACCTATTGCCTCTCGAATTAAGGTAGAGCCCACCTCTGAGAAGGATCCTGAGAGCCTCAGGCAGTTGACCCAGGACAAAGAGGAACACTCCCAAGAAGTGGGCATTGTGCGGACCAGGACCATAGAAGAGGGGAAAGGCACAGTGTTTGCCCACCCCTCACCCACCTGGCCCTCTGTATCCATTAGCATCCCCAATGATGAACACCTAGAGGGGCCTGAAGACAGCGAGGACAGGTCCAGCAAGGAGCTCAGTGTACCTGAGAAGAAAGAAGATGCCCTGATGCCCCCCAAGCTTCGATTAAAGAGGCGGTGGAATGATGACCCTGAAGCCCGGGAGCTAAGTAAGACCGGCAAGTTCCTCTGGAATGGAGCAGGACCCCAGGGCCTGGCTACAGCAGCCACTGCTGCTGCTGATGCTTAAGGCCGCAGTGGAAAGGAAGCTGTTCATAGTACAATCAGATACAGGTTATTTATGTAGCAAGATTCTGGGGTGGGAGGCAGGGTTATGCTGGTTTGATAATTCTGAGGCATGGACTTGTACTTTTCTCTTGGGGTTGGGACGAGTATCTTGTGCTGTAAACTAAGTGGGGTATGAACACACTTCTTTTCTTGGTGAGTAGGATTAGGGAGAGTATTGAACTGTTGGGGAAGGAGCCTGATTCCTGTTTAAGACTTGCACTGCCTGACAAGCTCTACAGAGCCCACTCTAGTCCTGTTCAGGACCCATAGTGCTTTCTATTGTATTTATACATAAGAAAGCCAGTAATGGGATATTTTGCTTTGAGAGAGAGATATAAAAGGAAAAGCCTGGAAGGTTGGGTGGTAAGCAACAATACTAAGACTGTTAACCTGAGATATTTATTTCAGGAGAGTAAAAAGATAACTGCAGTCTTATCCGAGTGGGGAACATCTAGATGATGTTGTCTACTCTCCCTTCCCTCTTTCCCCTTGCTGGAGCACACATACATGCTCTCTCCCCACATGCTCGCTCGCGCTCTCTCTCTCTCTCTCTCTCTCTCACACACACACACACACACACACACACTCTCTCTCTCTCTCTCTCTCTCTCTCTCTCTCTCTCATACAGTTGGCTTATTCCCCATCTTAAAAAATGTATTCAAGACACTTGAGTATACTGCCAGTTTTAATGGGCAGGAGGACACAGGACCACCTGGCCCCTCGACTTCAGAGTTGAGATGGGAAGGTTGTCACCTACATCACCTATTAAAAAGCCATGAGGAGTTGCAAACTCTTGATCAGGGAAGAAAGAGGGCAGGAGGAAGTAACCCAATGCCTTTAAAAAAGCAAAACAAATGGACAGAAATGGTCTTTTTCTTTTTCCATTATTGTTTGGGAAACCATGCCAAGTGTGACTGAGCAGGTTTTATGCAGAGCAGGACAGGACAGGACAGCACCATGAAGATGTGGTTCTGTTGTGTCTGGTTGTCTTACTGTTTCTTAAGTCAAGCCTTAACTATGAGCATGCTTTAAGATGATACGGGTCCATCAGCATAAACCTGTAAAGAACATGGACACTGTTCAGATAACCCAGGAATGAATGTTGAGGCATAGTTGAATTCCTAGCTGATAGGTATTCCCTCTGATGTTACCAGGCAAAGGACAGGATTGTGGGAACGAAAGGGAGATGATAATCTGTAAACACAGAGGAGCTGGGAACAAGTGTTGTTGAAACTGAAGGAAGAGGTAGGAGGGTGGTACTAGATGCCAAAAGGCCTGCTGAGGAAAAGAGCTGAGGTGTTGCCATCCTTATCCCCTTTTGCCCAGATTGTTCTGATCAGTCGACCATTCACAAAATACAGTTCACAGGCAGGAGTCATTTCTTGGTAGGAAATTCCCTTACACAGCAATTTCAAAGGAATTGGAAGATACTGATCTTATGTGAAATGAAATACTAGCACTGGGGGCAGAGAGAGCAGCAGCCAATATCTGCACACATGTGCTCAGAGTGGCTCAGGACAACGTGAAGAAATGTTCCTTACCTGCTGAGGCAGGGGATAGAATTGGCATCGATGATTTCTGATTCTACCACCTTAACCTAATTGAAAATTCTATATACCAAGTAACACTTGGGTATTGTCTTTTAATGGTGGGGTATTTGGTTTTTCTTTAACTGAAGCGCATGCACAAAAGGAGCTCAGGAGATGTTAGCTGACTTGGGGTGACTTGAGGCCAGCATTGCTATTTCTCGATGACTGTCCTGTCACCTCCAGATTCCATACATGAGTGACCGTCTTTCCCCAAGAAAGGGACTGAGTGGTCTCTAGTGACCCAGGCTTTGTTCGGGCCATAGACTCACCACTCCAGCTGCTCTTGGTGGCTGTGTTTGATCAGTTTCCTTCTCTCACCCTGACTTACCTCTGCATCTAAAGCAAGCCCAGCAGCTAGAAGGCTCTCTGCTTGGTGTTGCCCATCAAACCAGGGAGGCCAGCTGGACACCAGTGTCTGCTAGAGGGGCTGGCCATCGAGTGTCGGTGTGAACTCAGGAATAGAAACATGGGGCCTTTAAAATGAGAGGAGGAAAATCCATGATGCATACCTGTAATCCCCTAAAACCCAAGTGCCAGAATTAATCCCTAGATGCTGCTTCCATTTGAATAAAGTCACTGCTTTTACACTTGAAAAAACATTCAGAAATGTTGAACTTCATGAAAAATGCTTTTGGACTTTTATGAACTATGCTGTTTGTTTCCTTTGGTTGCCATTTCGCTAGTAATTTGTTGGTTGATTTGCACTGCACACAGTTGGAGTTTGGATCTGGGTAAGTGTCTGTCTGCAGAGCAGAACTTGGGTTTGCTCGAGAAGTGTACCAGGAAATGTAGCGATCATTGATTCTTCCTAGGACAAAGGAATGAGAATTTTGTTCTCTGCCCAGCCCCCTCCTGGCAGTTCCTGTCTCCAGTCTGGTATGAAACAAGGTGATTGCCTTCTGTGAACATGTCATTGTCCAACAGCAGGGTGAAAGGGGGCTAAAAGCTGGACCTACTTCCTCTCCCTCCGTTTTTTTCCTTCTAAATTTTGTGCCAAATGTGTAAAACTTTGTAAGTGTAAATCTATCGAAATTTCACTAATCAAGAGCTTGTTCATTTAAACAGTTTGCTTTTTAGCCGTAGACAAAAGAGTAGCAAAATCTCAGGGGCTGATGCCTTGCTGAGCTTGCCTTTTTTTCTGGTAAAAGAGAGACAAACAGTCCGTCTCCCCAGGTGTCAGGCTGCACTGCATTACCCAGCTCAGTAATACAGGGAACCCTAGTGACCCATAGGCCAAGGAGCTTCCAGAAGCATTAAAAACGAAGAAAGAAAAGAAAAGTTATATTCCACTGCCAAGTGGGTAGTTATTCAGCTGTTTGTCCCTTGTTTTATTTATTCCATAATTATGTCTGTGCTTTTTCTTGTGTAAACAGTAGTGAGGTGTATGTTTTTATGTGGCTTTAGAGAAAACTTCAGTCTTCAAAGAACTGTTCCAATTAGTTCCTTCTTGGAAAAAGTTATGCGTTAATTTGTTTCAAAATGTTTAGGCATTCTTTGAATTATAAACTTGTGATGCAGGGATTTGTGAATGAGACATTCACATGTGAAGATGACTTCACTAGACACCTGTGTAAGCAGAATAAGTTGTGTATATGTATATAAAGTATAAGAAACCTGAACACCATTGTGCAGTGCCTTTTAGATGTTCTGCTTTCTAAAGTCTTCAAATTTTTGCATATATATTATATATATGATGTAATGTTATAGAAATATATGTATAATATACATATTTTTTCCAGGGGTATCTGATAGCTCTGTATTTTGTTATGGAAGTCGAGAGAAAAAAAGTATTTTACCTCAAGAATTAAAAAGTTAAATTTAAAAACAAAGAGAGCTTAAATGTTTGCTGAGTATTGATTTAATTGCTCCTTGCATGCTGTACCAAAGTCTGCAGGCTTCCTACTAGTTCACACACTCTGTTTCGCTGCAGGGGACCAGCAGAGTGACTGGTGGGGTCTTCAGCAAAGCTGAAGTTCGTCTGTTTCCTGGAGTGAGTGAACAAAAGACATTAAAGCAAAGAACATGGCTAGGGAGGAATTCCTGCACATTTATTGTGGTTGTATTGAGGATCCTTTTAACCACATGGTCATCTGTAGGAAAATGTCAGCCAAACAGATACATAGACTGAACATGGTAGTCCTTGCTAGAGAAGTAGAGTGTGGCTGTTAATGGCTTACAATTTCTTGTAGGATGATGAAAATGATCTGGGCTTAAATAGTAAATGGAAGTTGGACAGTTTGAATATAAATAACAAACCATTGAATTAAAGTCGCTCCAAAATGATGGGCATGATAGTGTGTGAATTATAAAATAAATAAGGGTTTATGGTTATGTTTTCTTAGGGTTTTGTTTTGTTTTGTTTTTTAATGCATGGTAAGCCAGTACTAGGGAAACTTAGTCATTTCCAACAGAGGACAAGAATTGGAGGAGGAAATTTTGATTTCTTAGTGCCATATAACCTATAAAGAAAATGACACAGATAAGCAACCTCATTTTGCCAGTGGGACTAGAGAAAGACCAAATGTTACATTTTACTTAAAGGGTTCTGGAAGGTGACATTAAGTGGCAAGAAAGTGTGAACGAAAAGGCAAACACAAGAGTGGGTCTCAAAGAATCCTCAAGAGAGCTTGATTCTGCTGGCAGTGTTGAGCTCAAGACAGCCAGTTTAGGCAGGAGCAGAAGGTGACAGGCTGGCATGGCAGATCAGGAGGCTGGGAAGGAGTGTACCAGCTGCTCTCGTAAGCTCCCTTGCTGCTGAAAGCAGAGACTTGTTTTAGGAACATGCTGCACAGAGATCCAAATCCGAGGTCGTAGGCCAGTGACTGGGATATGGAATGGGAAGAACTGGCATTCTGAATGAAGAGGTGGGAATGATGGCGAGCTGGAGGGAAGAAAATGAGAAGCAGGGCTGGCAACAGCATAGGGAAGAGGCCTCAGCCCCCAGTAGTCTTTAGGGTAGTTTGGAAGGTCTTACCCTGGCCTGTATTATGGTCCTTGACTACAGACACAGGCCAGATGCTTAAGTGTCAGAGCCAGTGAAACACTGAGCACACCCTGACCTTTCTATAAGGGCTGTCTGTGCCAGCTTAGTCCCATGGCAGCTTTGTATGCTACAGAGGGGAGCTCTGGACCTCAGAAGCTCCTGGGTGCTGGCTGCTTTGCACAGGCCCACCCTGCCTGAGTACCTTCTTGCCCTACTTCTGGCCAAGTATCTTCTCCAGAATTTTCAGCTCTGGCCTACCTCCCTGGCCCTTACAAGCAGGTGAGGAACACATCTGCACCTATTGCAGCCCATGTTTACTACTCAGCCTTTCCCATTGTCATAGAGAAGCTGTATGTCTGCTTCTCTATGAACAGTCAGCAAACCAAGGTCCAACGCAAGGTTAATACATCTATCTCCTTGTCTCCAACACCCAGCACTAGGACCTAAGAATGCTTGGCAAAATGCTGATGAACTGACGTTTTTTTCACTGTTAGCATAGAAGTTGCAGTTGTGCATAGGACTCCAAAACAGGCCAAGGGACGAGGCAGAGAGGATGCAGGCATGTCACATCTGCTCTAACTCCAGGCTTTAGAGGAGCCCTCTATGAAAGTTCACCCTTGTGGCTTCCATTCTAGCATAGCCTTCTCCCACCTCCTGGCCCTGCCTTTATTTCCTCCTCTGCCTGTTTTCTGGCTCTCCTGTACCTGTATCTGTTCCCACCTTCCCTGGGACCTGATGGCTGGATTGAAAGCCCCTTTGCCTCCTCTCCCAGTGTGTGTGTGAGTCAATGCCAGATTTTATTTATTTATTTTGTCACTCCCCAAATTACCTTTTGAGATGGGGTCTCACTGAACCAGTTGACTAGACCATCATGTCATCCATTCCTGTCTCCACCTCCTGGCGCTGGGTTGCAATCACTTTTATATGTATGGGTCTAGGGATCCAAACTCAGGTACTCTTGCTTACATAGCATACAATTTGCTGATTAAGCCAACTTCCCACCCCTGAATTTTTGTTTATCCAGATAAAATGTAAGCAAGCAAAATATGAACTGAGTGTACCCCCTGCCTCCGCATCTGCATTTCTCACTGGCCATTTGCTTTGTCTTTCTCTATGCTCTTCCGGTCCACACCCATGTACCTGCTCTGCCTCCATATGCCTAGTCCATCATTAGGCATCTGCCTCCCCCCTTCCCCCCCCGCCCCCCCTCCCGCAGAGAAAAGTGGCAGAGCAGGAGACCCCACCTCCAGTTCTCCCACCCTCTCTTCGGGCAGTGTTGAGCTCCCTGGGCCTTCATTTCCCTGTGTTCATAGTGGAGCTGTGCCTGTGATGGTAAGTGATGGATAAGCACTCAGCATTCAGACAGAGCAGCCCTGACCTCACCATGCATTCCTTCCTCTGTGGAGCTTTGTGCTTTAGGATAAACATTGCTCAAGGGGAGGTGGACACTACCAGCTTCTTTACGGACGAAAACGTGCACATACACTGAAGCACACACACAAAGTAAATATAGCACACTCAGTGAAGCTAGAGCCAGTGAAGGCAGGGACTGAGCCAAGGCTTCTTGGCTCCAGTACTCACACTATCACACTTTACCCGGTGCAGACACTTCCTCCCTCCCTTCAGCCAAGAAGCAGACAATGTGCTGGGCAAGCCAGCCTTGAGTTTTCTTCAGATGTCTGGCCACGTGTTTCAGGCTGGAGTTGAGACCTCAGCAAGGATGCTGCTGTAATAACCAACACGTGTGGAGGATCCCCTCCAGTCACACAGGCTCCAGAGGCTGGGAGACTGGAGGAAGAGAACACATAATCAAAGCATTCCTAGAATGCTGAAGAGCAGGCAGTCTTACATCTACCTACCCACCTCTGCTTACCCCAGGGGAACACTGATGGTCCTATGTTGAAAGAAGGCCGAAGCCTTACCCTAGCTCTCTCAGTCCTAGCTCCAGTGTCTAGGAATTAGGTCAGCAGACAACAGGGTGCACACCAGAAGCTTGGGATGCCATCCAAACTATGGAGGTAAAGGGTTAGGACAAACAGCATCCCCATCTCAGTTCCCTCCATCTCCAGGCACAAAGACTGAACCAGTGCGTCCTCACAACCCAAGTCCTGAGAGCCGAAGAGGGTCACAGCAGAGGCTAATCTGGAATCTTTGGCTGGAGAAGAGAGCTATTGTTATCTCCACTGTACCAATGAAGAAAACAAAGAGCATGGAGGTTAAGGGAACTGCCCACAGTCATCGTGATCTCCAGTCCAGGCATTGTCTTGCTCTACTGACAGCCGTGGCTGGGAAGGGGCAGACTATTGTACTCTTTAAAGACCTCAAGTTTTCCTGTGAGAAGTTGATTTGTACTTCCCTGGACCGACCTCCGGACCAAAGAGAGGGTCAGCTAGCTACCCAGCCAACTTTTGACTGTGTGGAATATACCGATGCTGACTTTCTAAGGGCTCATAGGGTTGGTTTTTTTGTTTGTTTGGTTGGTTTTGTGTGTGTGTGTGCATGTGAGTGTGTTTGTGTGTGTGTGAGTGTGTTGGTGGCGGCTCAGCAGACAGCCAGCAGAAGGCACTGAGATTCCAGGTAACAATGGTCATTCATTTATTCAACCAGCCCAGGCAAGCAGGGCTCTGGCCCCTGTTCTAGGCCCACCCAGCTCCATGGCCCTACACACCCCTGAAGATGTGACTTTTCCAGTGCTTATACAGGACAAGCTCTGCTCTTCCTACAACTGGGGGAAGTTCTCCCACCCTAACCCTGTCTCAGAAACCACAGCCATCAAGTCCCTGCCTACACACTGGACACCCTAGATGGGTGAGTGACCTTCAGTGTGGCGCCTGCGGTGGAGCCCCTACAAGCACCTTTGGAGTCCAGTTGAGCCAGATCCAGCATGTGGGCAGGCAGGGCTTTGTATGGAGGATTGTGCTCCGAGGACAAAGTGACGTAAGAGGTATGGCAAAACTATATCTCACTAACCAGGCACCCTAGGCTCCAGCCCCTGGTGTAATATGGTAAGGGATATGAAGGAGCAGGGGAGGCATCAACCCAGAAGGCAGTTGAGAGTGGGACCCATTAGAAGGGAAGTGAGGGGCCACAGGGAAATGTCTGGACAGGTAGGGGTGATACTTCAGGAACCCAAAGAGCCAAGGCCAGGGTGGGAGGTGACCTGTCAGATGACTTTCTGAGAGGGAGGCGAGAAGATGGAGGCCGGCCGAGAGCAGGAGCGCCTGAGGGCCTGCCCACGGCATTGATTGGTTGGATTACTCAATTTCACTGGGCATTGATCAGGTAATTGTGTTATCTCGAGTCTCATTTGATCTCCACATTCTCTGGCTCCCTCTTCTCTCTTTTTTCTTGCCAACCTGACACAGGATTCCTTACCACAGAATTTAGAGTTTGATTAGAGTTAGCTTTGGGTTGGTATTTGAGCAGAAATGGGGAACAAGGCGGACACAAGAGAAGACCAGCCATGCTTGGAGCTTATGAATCCTATTCCAAGAAATCCTCCCTGCTCTGATCAGTGGCCTAACTAAGATGCACATGAGGTTCTCAGTGGTCCAAGAGAAACAACCCATGAGTGACCTCTAAACTCCAGAGGCCGAGAGCTGCTCCCATCACTGCCAGCCCTGGGGCACCCCAGTTCTGGCCTACCACGGTGTCTGGGTACCCTACTTTTACACCTCAGTCTTGCCTTCACCCTCTTACTGTTCTTTCCAGGCATCTTAAGGCACACATGAGACCAGCTTGCCCCTGATTTCCCCCCATGTGTCCTTTCCCATGCTCTCCCCCTTTTCTTTGCCTCTCCTCACAGACCTCAGAGGCCCCAGCACTCTACTCCTAGGGAAGGAAACTAGGACCCCCGGTCTGAGGAAAGAGACACAGTTCCCTAGGGAGCTCTGCAGAATAGCAGCCTTCCCCTCCCTAGGCCTCTCCCTCCCCTGCCCACTCTGAGGAAACCGCCTGGAGCCCTCTTTAGGAAGAACTCTACACAAAAGGCTAAAGACAAGGCTCAAAGGGAGTGGCTTCCTGCTCGGAGTCAGCCTCCATGGGCTTCAGAGCCAGAGAACCTGGGAGAAGGCCCTAGGGGCCAAGGGGGCCATGTCCCTCCCCCACCAGCTAATCCCAGTCCTGGCACCCAAGCATTCAAGCCCCAGTGCAAAGGCACTGCATCCAGGAGCACATGGCAGGGCTGTGGGAGCAGCTGTCACTAGTGACCAGGGGACAAAGCTCTTACCCTCAAAGCCTTACTCAAAGCTCCACCTCAGAACTCAGTCTAGAAAATAGATGCCGGTGCTACAGCCAGGCAGCTCAAGTCTTTGAGGTTCTGCGGAGACCTCAGGTTAAGACAAACACTACATCAGGCCCTACAATAGGGACAGCAAGTTAGCCTTCCAGAGACTTACTTCTGCAATCTCCCATGTGCTGTTCCCCTGTGGTGCTCCCCTGTGGTCCTGCCCTGTGATGCTGCCCTGTGATGCTCCCCTATGGTGCTCCCCTGTGGTCCTGCCCTGTGATGCTCCCCTATGGTGCTCCCCTGTAGTGCTCCCCTGTGATCCTGCCCTGTGGTCCTGCCCTGTGATGCTCCCCTATGGTGCTCCCCTGTGGTCCTGCCCTGTGATGCTCCCTTGTGCTCCCCTATGGTGCTCTCCTGTGATGCTCCCCTATAGTGCTCCCCTGTGGTCCTGCTCTGTGGTGCTCCCCTGGGAGGTCCAGTGCAGCACACTCCTAGAGAAGGCAGGTGTAGGAAGAAATAGAGAGACCGGGTGAGAGAAGAACTAAGGCCTCTTTCCTGTCCCCACCTCAGACAGCATTCAATGTGCTGGGAAAGCAGGTCCCTGTGGTGCAAGCCTACAGTCCCAGCTCTCAGGAGGAACACAAAACCACAGCTCACCTGGCTGTCCTGGGGATCCACAGCATGCCCAAACTGCTTCTGGGGACTGCAAGTCCACGGGGAGCATAGTGCAGTTGCCCAGACCCCCCTAGTTCAGGGTAGCCTCCCGCCCCACCTCCCAGAGCCTCTGCCTCCCCATCCCCCCCCCCAACTCCATGCCCTGGCCTGTCTCCTTTGAGGAAGGGGAAGGGCTAGAAGCCAAGCACCAGAAAGTGGACTGACACCCCATGACCACCAACCCTGACCAGTGTCAGGTGAGATGTGCAGGAAGGGACAGTGGGAGTCGTCCTCACTGGCAGACAAGCGTCCTCAGACGCTGACGCTGTCTCCCACAGCACCCAGCACAACTGTCCTGTGTAGTGTCCGGAGTGGGGACGGCCCGCCCTCTGGAAGCTGCTACCACAGACGCTTCGCAGAACTGTCTCGTTCTCCCCCATCCAAACACCTTGGCCGGCTCCTCCCCTTTTCTCCATCTTTCTCTTGTCCCTTCCTGTCTGACACCTGAACTTCCATTCATCTGAGCTTCCTTAAAAGTCCAGGAAGTAGCAAGACCAGCTGCCTGGGTTTTTCTGAGTCTGATTTCTAAAAATCCTGTACCCAGGGAAGCTCTTAGCTCTGGTCAAATGGGATGTCTGAATGCCCCTCAGGACCTGACTGGGGCAAGGTTTTTCTGTGAGGGAGGGCTGAGGTGCCAACAGCATTTCCCCAGTGTCCAAAGGACAAAGACTGCCAACCACAAACACAAATCCACCAACACCCACAGTCTCTGAGACAAAGCACGCTGCAGACAGCCACCGAAACCCAGACCTCATGCTCACACTCATATACTACTTATGTGGGGCTCACACACCCACGTGTGACAGGCATTCGTGGACGGATAAGCACATGGTCACTGGAAACAAAAACTGACACAGACACCCACACACACACAAATACAGCCCCAGGCAGAGAGCCACCAAGGAATACACCCTCGTTTCACCACGGCTACACAGACCTAGTGAGGCAGACAGATGAATTCAAACACCCACGCTGAAACTAGCCTTTCTACAGACACAGGAACACAAAGAGACTTCCACCTGTGCCCAGAGGGAGCCAGTCCACACACTCCAGGCCTGTCCTTGTTCCCAGGAGAAGGCTCACCGGATCCCCCAGCAGCCCTGACCCTGGCCTTTCCCTTTCCCCAGCATCAGTGGGGGTGAAAAGTGTGAGTGAAATAGGTTTATTACTGGGAGTCTGTTGGTTGCCCCGATTGAAATCGATCCCACATGTCACCTTCTATTGCCGCTAATGGGACTCGAAGAGCCTCCAGCCTCTGGGGCACCACAGGCCTCCTGCACTGGCTCCCTCACCCTCTTGCCCACCTCCCTGGCCTCCCAGCCCCAGCCTCTCCCTCTCCTCTGCACCTACTTTCCCTCACCATCTCTGGCTACCTAGGGACGTCATTCTTCAAGATCTTATCTTCCTCTGGGTCCAGTAAGGCCACAATCTTCCGGGCATCCTTATCCCCTGTCATGAGACCAGGACAGAATACAGGACAAGAGACAGTGGGCTGGCCCCTCTTTCCCCAGCATCTAACCGAGGTGTGCCTGTATGTCTTTTGTGATGGCTAGGCTGGCTGGATAAGCCCCCCAGGAATCCCAATTCTGAGTCCTCAGAACTTCGCTGGACCAGGCTGGGGGAGGGGACTTGCCTCTTTCCTGCTCCTCAATCCCCATTCCCAAGCCCTGGAGAAGCCTTGCCTGAGGTCTGGGCTCATGCAAGGTTTCTTCCATGGAGTGGTTTTACCAACCTCACAGCAAAGCAAAAGTGAGGAAGTCCTGGGGCTAGGCAGAGGTGAGAGGGATGTCCCTCACAGTGCACCTCCATTGCCTGAGGATGTGCCCCAAGCCTTGATGCCCAGCATGGCTCAGAGAAAGGGCCTGGCCCATCTATCTTAGCCCGATGTGCCCAGGTGGGCTCTGGAAGACACTCAGAGCCAACCAGCCTCAAAGCAGCAGGGCTGTATCTTAGCCCCACAGAGGGCAGGTTTCCCCAGCACCCTTGCAATCAGCACAGGCCTACTTTGTTCTATCAGGTCAGAGTAGCTCAGAAGAATGAAAAGCAGATCAGAAGAACTATGGGTGTGGATATTCTTGGGAATCGACATTTTCTTTGGTTGGTTCTTTTTTTTTTTCCAGACAGGTTCTCATGTAGCCCAGGCTGGCCTCTAACTCAGTATGTAGATGTGGCTGGCCTTGGACTTCTGATATCTTGCCTCCATGTCTCAAGGTTGGGATAACAAGTGTGAGCCACAAGGTCTAGCTTGTTTTATTTGGAGGTTTTGCCTGTCCCTATGATACTAGGGGTTGAACCCAAGGCTTCCCACGGCAAACCCTCTAGCGCATGGCTCCTCCCCAGCCTTATTTTTACAGGTTGCCATTGAACTCACTCTGCAGGCCAAGTTGGCCTTGAACATGTGATCTTCCTGGCTCAACTTCCAAAGTGCTAGGATTACAGGTGCAGATTAGCACCCTCAACAGATTTTAAACCACATTCAAAACTCCAGCTAAGTGAGTGTGACAGTGCACACCATTCCCTGGAAGCAAAGCCAGAGGATTTCCATGAATTCAACATCAGCAAAAGCCATCCTCAGCTAGACGGAAGTCCTGTCTCAAGAACTTAAAGTTAAAAAATAATAATAATGAATTATCTTGTGTATCAAGGCTATGTGAAGAGTTGAGTGTGGAGTATAAGACAAGTGTGGGTGCCTCCCGAAGTCCTGCTCAGCGACAGGGCCTGTGGCCCCAGGCTCCACCCACTTGCTCCTATCTTGTGGAGGAGAGAGCTAGCCAGTGCCCGGCTACTAGCTGTGTGCCTGGACTAGTCTGTGTATAGGAACATGGGCCAGGAGGGCAGAGCAGATGGTGGGCTGCCCTCTCGGGTGTCCCAGGAGATGAGGGGAATCGTGCTGGAGGAGCGACGAGCAGGAGAGGAGAGGAGCTGGAAACTATATAAAATCAGCTAGTGCCTCCAGCTCACTCCCTGGGCTTGACCTGGGTCCCTTCCCCACAGGCGACTTTGCCTTAGGGGTATCGTAGCAGTGGCCTGCAGAGGAACCTTCTGCCTCCTGACCATGGATGCTCAGGGTGAACAGGAGGAACTGTGTCCAGTCTTCAAACTCTTAAGTAAGGGAGCTTGTGTGGGTGATGGTGAGCCAGGAGCAGGCCAGACTCCAGTGATGATGACATCAGGATGCCCTTGCCCATCATTGCACTCTGTCTTCCCTCCTATGTGGCTCTGGCCCTAACCCTAACCCTAACCCTAACCCTAACCCTAACCCTAACCCTAACCCTAACCCTAACCCCCCCATCCAGGATGCTCCCTCCCTGAAGCCCAAACTCCTGTCTTTTATCAGTCAGCCTCTCTCTCCCACCTGTCCGTCACACTAGCATTGGTTGATTTAACGAGAAAACAAGCCGGGAATGTAATTCCATGCCCTCTATCCTGTCTCCCATCAGCTGGGAGAGGCAGGGTGCTGAGGAGTGGGAGTACAGCCTCCCAGAGTCAGTAAAGACGTTCTGATCTCCACTGACACCCATCAGCATTCTCTCCCTGCTTAGAGCTGGAAGGCTGAACAGGTTCCAGAGTGGCTTGATCCCAAGGCAGCCACCTGAGAAGACTGTTTCTTAGGGATCTCTTCCCCAGGGTGTCCTGGGAATCCTAGTCCTTAGTGTGTTCCTCAATGAGGCTGATGTCCCTGTAGTCACTGTGTCCTAGCTTGCTTAATCCGTAGTTGGAAGTTCTTCCTGCTGTCTAACTTCAAGCAAATTAATAAAGTCTAATTTAAAAGACAAATTAATAAAGTCTAATTTAAAAAAACATGTAGAACTGTAAGAGAATAAACATACTAAGTTGCTTTAAATCTTTTGAAAAGGAGCAGAGCTTGAAAAACTATCCTGTGGGAGATAGAACTCAGTAGTGGAAAGAGTTCACCTGGCCATGTCCTCAGTACTAAAGAATGAGTAAAATATATATATATATATATATATATATATATATATATATGTGTGTGTGTGTGTGTGTGTGTGTGTGTGTGTGTGTGTGTGCTTAAAAAGTCATCTATATCATTTTATTTGAGCCAAAGAGGGTTGTTAAAGATTGTGACACTCTGTCACTAGTGTGTGAGTGAGAGGGCAACCAGGGGAAGGCAGTAGTAGAGAGTGTAAGTCTGGGAGGTATGAGGTCAGTTTTCAGGTCTGAACTATCTCCACAGAAAGCTATGTAAGAAAGGGGCTGAGTTGTCTGGAATGGCCAGACACTGGCAGGACTTCCCAGTGGGTCCGCAACCTTTAGAAGAATTGAAAAAAATAAAATCTCCCTATTTGGTGCTTTTAGGAGCTGGTTGAACCATAGGAAGGTGCCATACTCTGCTGCAAGATGTGTATGTGTGTGGGGGGCTGCCAGGTGGGGCATAGGGCCATGCCACTGGCCCTTGAAGGGATTAATGGTACTGTCTGCAAACCACATCGACTCCCCTGGGAGCTGGGAGATCCCGGTCATTCTAAGTTACCCTAAGACATGATGAACAAGGGCAGGGAGTGACCCCAAGAGACCAGAACTGCACACACACACACAGAAGGGCCAGCTACAGGGTGGTAAGCCACTCCGGCGCATCGGTGACAGGGGTTTCTCTCTGTGCACCTAACTGTGGAGCCAGCTGTGCGACAGTTGTCCCTTCCGCAGGGAGGTAAGGCGTTAAGGCCCACAGGGTGCTGATGCTTTTCTTTCTACAGAGAAATGGCACAGAGCTGGAGCTGTGCGCCCAGGGCACAGAGCACCTCAGCATCTGGAAGGACGTCACAGAGACACTGTCCAGTGAAGCAGGGGGCTCTTCTCTGCAGGTGGGGGCCAGTGAGGTCCAAAGTCTGCTTTCAGCGACAGACAGACTCCAGGATAAATGGTAAGCAAAAAACCAAGACCTTAGCCAACTCTTCATCCAGCTAGCCCTGTGATCCAGAGGAACCATGCACCTGAGGCTCTTTATGACATTGGGGGGAGGGGGCTGGGGGTAAAGAACAGTTGCTGAGGTTCACAGAGGAGCAGATGGAGGCATACTAGTGGGAAGCCTCACAGAGTGGATAGAGAGTGCAAGATGGAGACAGAGGATCTGTGCTCCATCCTGGGGCGGGGGGGGCGGTGATGGAGACTGAAGGGATGTATGCAGAGATTCTGGCCCACCCACCTGCCTCTCTTCCTTCTTCAGAGCCCCAGGACCTTCTCCCAAAGAACCAGAATCAAGAATCCTGGAGTGTGAGAACCCCTGTGGTTGTGAGCTCGGACAGATGCAGCCTAGAGAAGCAGACCAGCTCTCCCCAAGAGGGGCTGTTCGATCTCTCTGCTTTGCCCAAGGGCAACAGGGCCTCCCAGCTGATACGACTTCAGACCTGATGGAAAGTGAAGGGTTCAGGGCTAGCCTGGAGGTCTGAGCTGGGTGTCAGCCTGGGGGCTTGGTGGGTAGGGATTGAGTCAGGTGGCAATGGCTTCAGCTCTGAGTTGCCTGCTGCCTCAGATGCCTGCGGCCTCTGACACTGCCCTGATTTTCTGGCTGGCCTATTGCCCCATCCCCAAGGCTGTGGTCAGCTCACCCAGGTCAACTGTTTGCTAGAACAAGTTCGTCTCCTGCTAGTCTTGCTCTGTGCTCCTGCAGTGTCTGCTGCAGGGGATTGCTTGCTCCTGGTGGGGAGACTGATGGTCAGGGAGGGGTCTTCAGGAGGCTGCTCAAGGCTCAGCTGATAGAAATGTGAGAAATGAGACCAGCACTGGGGGAAGAGAGAGTGCGCTGGGGCAGTTACGGAAAAGGAACAGCCTCTGACAGTCAGGGCAAGACACAAAAGGTGACAAGGCGTGATAAATGATGAGCCCCAGACCCCGGAGACTAGGAGGGAGAAGGGAGGCTGGAGAGCCGCACAGAGAAAGTACCCAGCAAAAGGAGGGCACAGGCGGGAAGGAAGGCTAATGGAGGAGGAGCCAGCTCAAGACAGCTGAGAAAGTCAGAGGCCGGCCGGCTGGGGCCAGGCTGAAGCCTTGACGACCTCCCCTATGGGCCATTCTCCTGCACCCTGGTTCCCCAGAGCATCTGTGAGGGTGCGTTTCTTTCTTCCCGTTTCTGTGACCCTATGGGACATAGGGTGTCTGTCATAGGGTGTCCTATGTGCTCCTAAGGAGGGTGGAATAAGTCAGCCATGGGGGTCGGGCTGCCACCAGAGGCTATGTGGAGACCCGAGGGAGGAGCTGAGGGAGTCTCTCCCAGAAATTGGCATGGGGGGGGAACACGACAACACCAAGTGTCCTCAGCCAAGGGAAAAGGGAGAGGAGACCGAGAAAGGCAAAAAGAGGCTGCCCCCCAGGTCCCCAGCTGTACCACCCAAGGGCCCAGCCCCTTTTACGGCGGAGATGATAATGTTGGAGTTTGCCAGTCCGGGACTCCGAGGAGGGAAGGGGCAGCTATTCTACCTCAGGAGCTTCTGGCTGTCACCACGGTCTCCCCCGCATCTGGCCCTTCTGGCCCCTGGGTCCTACTCTGGACCTCACTGTCCAGGATCCAGTTCTCTTCCTGGCTCTTCTGGGCGTATGATCTGTGTCTCTCAGCCTCTCATGGCTCTCCTCCTCTGCTGACTCACTGGAACTCTGAAAAGCCCAGGTTTGGTTCATCTGGTCACCTGGTCCCTAGCTTCAAAGGTCCCAGTGGTAATGTGACTTTCTGTTTATAACTTTTATTGACTTGTTTTGTTTTGTTTGAGGTAGGGCCTGCCCATGACACCTTTGCTGGCCTAAAACTCTCTTTGAAGCTCAGGCTGGCCTTGAACTTGGGGCAAGCTTCCTGTCTCTGTCTTTCAAGTGTTGTGTTTCCAAGTGTGTGCCACCCCATACAGCACTTCAAAATTACTTTCACTGCATGCTTTAATATACATGCTAAACACTAGTGTGAGTGTCTTTGTTTCTGTGTGTCTTTCTACCTGTGTGTATGTCTGTCTCTAAATGTATCTGTCCATATGTCTGTGTCTATATCTATCTGTGCCTGTGTGTTTCTGGGTGTATGTGTCTCTTTGTGTGAATCCATGTGTATATGTGCTGTGTTGCTCTGTGTGTATGTGTCTGTGTATACATGTCTGTTTCTGTATGAGCCTGAGTGTGTCTGCACGTGTCTCTGTGTGGCCTGTGTATGTGTCTGTGTGTATATGTATGTATTTGTATGTGTATCTCTGAGCGTGTGTATGTGCCTATGTGCGTCTCTGTGTGTATATGTATATGTGTGCCTGTGTATGTTCCTATATGTATCTATGTGTGCCTGTGTGTCTCTGTGTTCTTATGTCTGTGTGTGTGTCCCTATGAGTTTATGTGTGTGTATCTGTCTGTGTGTATGTGTGTCTGCATGTGTGTTCATATCTGTATGTGTGTATGGTCCATGTCTGTGTGTGTCTTGTATGTCTCTGCATATATCTGTTTATGTCTCTGTGTATGTGTTTGTGAGTGTGTCTGTCTGTGTCTCTGTGTTTCTGTGTGTTTTTGTGTATGTGTCCATGTCTGCTATGTGTGTGTTTGTATGTATTCATGTGTATGTGTCCATGTCTCTGTGTGTCTGTCTGTGTGCTCCTATCTTTCTCATGCTTTGCCCACTGGGCAGCTGGCCTCTGGCTTTCTGGAGCTACTGTTGAAATTCTTTCTGGCAAAGAGCCCACACCCCAGGCTTGGCTGGACAGCCTCCCTTGGGGCAAGAGCCTCCTCCAGCCTTGCCCCTCCCCTTGGAGTTTCAACTCTTCTGCTCTGGTTGACCAACTACATCTCCGAGCCTGGAGTCAGACAGACCTGTTCTCATCTAGCTCCACCGCTTGGCAGGATCTTGAGCAAGTCTCTTAATCTTTTTAAGCCTCTGTTTCCTCAGCTTACAAAATGTAGCCAGCCAACAGCAACCTCAAAAGGTTATTGTGAGGAATCAGTGAAGTAACCTAACAAGAGTGGCACCTCATCCTGAGCCTGTGGCAGCCCCAGTTCCCATCAGCTGCAAATGTGAAGAGGTGAAGCAGCTTGGGAGGTTTTCTTTGGCACCATGCCTAGCTCAAACCTCATTCCCTATTGTTTTTCATCATTATCTATGCTGCTTTTATTAAATAATGACCTAGGACCTACTTGTGTTGTAATGAACCCTTACACTGGCCAAGGGGATTAACATTATTAGTAATGAAAATGACAATGATGGTTATGATAATCGCTTGCTGCTGTCTCCCTTCCAGAAATACAAAATGCTTTGAAGACCCACAGTGATCATTCCAGACTGAGCTATGGTCCTTTTTGACTTAGGGGTTCTCAGTATTCATCCTGTAAGCCATTGAGCTAATCCTGCCGTAGTGTTGCAGGCCTGCTCACAGCCAGTAAAGAGAATGTGGCCAATCTTTAAGTATACAGCCCAGCGCACAAGAGAGCCAGAGCTGGGGCCCAGAGAACAGGTCGGAGGGCACAGAGTGGGCCGGCCGCTCCCAGCCAGGGAAGTTCTACACCATTGTGTGTCTACAGCGACACGAGGAACTAGCTAGATGGTTGAGCAGATAAGCGCTTGTAGAGCAAGCATGGTGACCTGCGTGAGGTCCCCAAACCCACTTCAGAATGAAAGGAGAGAAAAGACTGTACAAAATTGTCCCCTGACCTCCTCACACACGCCATGACATGGGCACAACACGCACACACGCATGCACTAAGAGATCTTAAAGTTTGTTGTTGTGAAAAGTGACACACAAGAAATTACGGTTATGTGACAAAGACAACCCACACCCATGGTGGCCGGGCTGGAAGCTGCTCTTCTCTGGAAAATCTCCAAGGTTAGCTCGGGGCCTCGGGCGGGAAAGGAAGGATTTTCAGGATGCTGTTGGCAGGATTTGCTAGCACTGAGGCTTCCCACACCCAGAACTGGGAAGCTTCTCGAGGACTCAGGAGCAACTCCAGACATGGCACAGCAGGGTGGAAGGCTGCTGGCCAGGAGACTCAGCCCCCCACCCCACAGCACTCCGCTTTCATGGCTGGGCTTTGGGAGCTATTTGCCGAGGTGTTTTCATTTGTCATTGAGGGAGGTCTCAAATAGCCCAGGCTGGATCCAATTTGCTATGTAGCTGAGGTTGGCCTTGAACTCTTGTTCCTTCTTCCTCCTTCCTCCCTCCCTCCCTGCCTGCCTTTCTTCCTTTCTTTCTTTTCTCATGAAGGTGTAAGGACATCCCTCTCACAAACAAGAGCTAGGGACCTGACAAGTGCCTAGTTCTAGGACACAAACATGTCCACAGATCCGGACCTCCCCTTGCCCTCCCTCCTCC